>JAWQFY010000470.1:0-30377 GCA_037055185.1 Capillidium rhysosporum | reverse complement strand
GAAATAAGAAGGAGTACCTAGTACCAGCCATGTTGATTTTGAAGTGTTTGATTGAGGCTAGTGATCAAGACATTTTTGAAGCTATCATAAAGGGTGACTTGGATAACACATTCTACTTGGACCGAGTAGAGATCTTATTGCGAGGTTTCAAAGATTTGTCCTTGTACACTCGTGCTCAAGCTTTGGACTATTTGGGTGGTAAGTTTCAACCTGCTGGATGGTACCCACACACTTGGTCGAATCGTCAGGTGGCTGAAGCTATCTTGGAGGATGTGGTATACGTACATTTGGATAATAATGTAGATAAATTCAATCTGTTGACTTACACCATTCGTAAGTTGTACTCTACTGCTTCGGGTGTGATCTGTGCCGATAACTTAGATACACCTCAGTTCCAGGAGGTATTACTGGGTGGACATCTTATCTCAGCTTTCATAAAGGAGAAGTTCGACGACTTCCTCACTTTCATACAGCGTACTATTAGAGCCGACTTTAGACGCAAGGTGAAGTACTACGAATTAAATTCTAGGTACATGTCCAAAATGCTGCAATCTACCGCATCCGACATCGGTGCCAAGCTGCATTTCTTCCTAGCTACCGGCAACTTGGAATCTAGGTCCGGCCTGGATCAAATGCAGGCTTCCGGGTACACAATCACAGCTGAAAAGTTGAACTATTTACGTTATATCTCCCATTTCCAATGTATCCACAGAGGTGCCTTCTTCACCGAGATGAAGACTACTACTGTACGTAAGCTGTTACCGGAAGCGTGGGGTTTCCTGTGTCCCGTACATACTCCTGATGGTTCCCCATGTGGTCTATTAAACCACTTGGCTCATAAATGCCACATCGTGACCCGATTCCCTGACGTCGACAACATACCTCAGATACTTATCTCCTTAGGTATCAATCCAGTAGTCGGTTTGTTCACTGGTGACAAGAATTCGTTTATTGTACATCTAGATGGTAAGATTGTAGGTTACTGTAGCGAACAGACTGCCATTAAAGTAGCCAAACAGCTACGTAAGTTAAAGACAGAGCGCCAATTATCGGTAAGTTTATACTTGATTACAATTATATTTAACATTTCACTTTAGGTACCGTTGGATTTGGAAGTTGGATTCGTACCTAAGACTAACGGTGGTCAATACCAGGGCCTCTACCTGTTTTCGAAACCTTGTCGTATGACACGCCCGGTTAAGTTCTTAGAGAACGATAATGAAGACATAGTAGGCTCTTTTGAACAGGTATACATGGAGATAGCTTGTATGAACGAGGATATCGTACCGGGAATCACCACCCACATTGAGTTCGCTCCTACCAACATTTTGTCTGTAGTAGCCAATCTGACTCCTTTCTCAGACTTTAACCAGTCTCCTCGTAATATGTATCAGTGTCAAATGGGGAAGCAGACCATGGGTACGCCTACCCAAGTTATGCGCCACCGTACCGACAACAAAATGTATTCACTACAGACTGGGCAGACTCCCATCGTACGCCCCAAGTTACATAATGCCTACGGTATGGACGGGTTCCCCAACGGTACCAATGCAGTAGTGTGCGTAATTAGTTACACTGGTTACGATATGGAAGATGCTATGATTTTGAACAAGTCAGCGCATGAGCGTGGGTTCGGGTATGGTACGATCTACAAATCGGAGGTAGTGAACATCGGATCCTCAAAGCAGTCGGACCCCAACTCACAGCTCAAATTTGGGTTTGCACCCGGTTATAGGTTCAAAAAGACAGAGCTGGAGAACATCGACAAAGATGGGTTCCCACACGTGGGAGTACGTCTTACGGATGGTGATCCATTCTACGCATACTACGACGTTAACTCGGGTCACACCAAGGTGGTAAAGTTCAAATCTTCAGAGGATGCTATCGTAGATAACGTAATATTGGCTGGTGCCAACACCAGCCGTAGTGAGACCACATCAGTGGTAATAAAATACAGGGTACCACGTCCAGCTGTAATTGGTGATAAGTTCTCCTCTAGACACGGGCAGAAGGGTGTGTGCTCACAGAAATGGCCGGCAGTAGATATGCCGTTCAGCGAATCGGGAATCCAACCAGACGTCATCATTAACCCCCATGCTTTCCCCTCCCGTATGACGATCGGGATGTTCATCGAGTCGTTGGCCGGTAAAGCTGGTGCCTTACATGGTCTGGAACAGGACGCCACTCCGTTTACTTTCAACGAGCACAACTCAGCTGCCGATTTCTTCGGAGAACAACTGGTCAAAGCTGGGTACAGCTATCACGGTAACGAACCTATGTACTCCGGTATCACGGGAGAAGAGTTCAAGGTGGATATTTATATCGGGGTAAGCTACCTATCATATATTTTTTTGTTTATATTTTTGTTAGGTTGTATACTACCAGCGTCTAAGGCACATGGTGAGTGATAAGTATCAGGTTCGTACTCTAGGACCGATCCACTCCCTCACCCACCAACCTATCAAGGGTAGGAAACGTATGGGAGGTATTCGTTTCGGTGAGATGGAACGTGATTCTCTACTGGCTCACGGTACCTCATTCCTCCTACAGGACCGTTTAATGAACTGTTCTGATTACTGCAAGGTACATATTAGTTTGAGCGTATATTTATATTTTTAGGTTTATATATGTAGGTTATGCGGTTCTTTCCTTTCCACCATCTCTAACCTGACCACCACCTCCGAAAATTCTCTAACCGGTCACAAACCGATCACCTGTAAGATGTGTAAGTCCTCCCAAGGTATCGATCTCATTGCTATCCCCTACGTCTTCAGGTACCTCACCACCGAACTCATGGCTATGGGTATTAAGATGAAGTTGGAAGTCAAACCTTAACTTTAACTTTGCTTACTTTAACTACGTTTTTCACATTGTCGTTTTTTAGTACACACCGTACTTGTAATGCTACCCTCCCCTTTTTATAGATAAATTGCCTTTTTGATAATACTACTATCTGTTACAAATAGGTTGTAAACTAATTGATTTTATACTTTGGACTGCTATATAAATTATTTTCAAAAATAAAGTTGGTTACATATTTTATCAACAAGCGGTATGTCAACTCTAGATTAGAAATCTTTATAGAAAATACAACGCTAAATTTTAGGAATCACATATATATTTTTTGGTTTGAATACAGCTCGAAAGTTTAATATAGTTTTATGTAATATCGTAGGTAAATTTTCGGATTCGTGTACAAGCTGGTTAACTTTTATACTAAGAAAAAGCACCATTTTTCAAAGCGTATAAACGGCTGGTAGGTTAGAAAATTCAAGTTTCTAACCATATTTTATAGTTGTCAAAGTACACCTTCACAGAAAGGTAGTGTCCAAAATATCAAATTATTGATACATCGTCCAGATTATTCTTTATTTCTCGATTTAAAAGTATATAAGAGTTAATAAAATTTTAAATTTATTGTGCTAATTAAACTTAATTGAACATTAAATTTTGAATTAGAACCTAAAATTTTGCCCTAGGTTTAAATTATATTTGTCTTATATTTGAAAGTTCTAAAAAATTTTGCCCTACCTTTACAACAATTCCACGTGCTTCCTGATTCTAAAATGATTAAAAGTTGGTGTTTTATGTTGTATTATACAAATATTGATCCAGTGTAATATTAAGTTCTAGTACTTATAAATACGTTCCGTATTATTTAGTTTAGTTTTAAAGAATATTTTAGCAAACTAAATAATTCAAAGTAAGTGATACATAGCGAATTGTACTCGCCATATACGTTACTTACAGGTACAAAGTATAATTATTGTAAGTGTCATGCGCTTGCTATTGGAATTTTACGCACCGAAATGGTGTACAAATTCTAAGGTTCAAGTTTGCACAAGCGTGCACGTTGATCAACGCAAAATTAAGTTGTCTAAAACTTAAGCGTGGTACTTCACTAATTTATTATTGGATTAATTGATGTCGAGCATCGGGAGACGTTCTATTTGGTTACCAATGAATACATTTAAATTAGCTATATAAGCGTAGACGTTAGCTTGAATTAATCGCTTGTTTACAGTTTAGTTCCCAGTATGAAGTTCGACCGGTTAGCTTTATTAGCAGTTTTAAACGCCTTCGTAGCACCTTTATCAATCGAAAAGTTGAGCAGTACCTCTAACGAGGTAAATGTCAACGGAGAGCTACAATCTAACGAGATATCGGATTCAAGTTTGAAGGCAGCCGCTAACAGTTGTATATTCTTAGCTGAACATGCAAGTGATCTTAAATACTCGTCTTCAACCTACCGTAAAGTTTGTAAACAGAACATTGACGAAAACAAAGTAAATTATTTAAGTATACAGACACAACACTAACCTAAAATTTTATAGTACCCTCACTGGACACCTGTATTAGTAAACAACCGGTTACAGTGGAAAACTTATGTTTCTAACGATAATGAAGCTTATAATTTAATAGTTAAATCGGACTGCGACCATATTTTGGAAGGCCAAGTTTTGCACAGGTATATCGGGCACGGTGATTTACCTGAGGATCAGAAGAAGGAACTATGTCAACTGTTCGACCTTGCTGGTAACAACCGATCGATTCGTATCAAGCAACTTTTGAACGGATCTAGCAACATGAGGTTTATAGATAAAGATATCAACATCGCTAAAGGGAAACTGTTTTCATCACCAACAACTCACTTGTCCGCGAACGAGTTAATTAAAAGAGAGAACTCTACTGGGTTCGTAACGTTATTAGATGATTACGTAGTCAAAGTTACTCCCGATAATTTTAATAGAGTTGTTATCGATATGGATGCCGTTTTCTCTCAGTTTTATGTAGCTAACAAAAATTTAATCGATAACAAGTACCCCTTTTTAAACAAAAGATTTTTACAATACGCTACTGATGCTTTAGATCTGTCACATAACAGAGCTAAAGATATCATCTTAGCTGCTGGAAAGTCTGATAAATAAATTAATCCTAAATTTTATATTGTTTAAGATACCGTAAAAATTTAATATGTTTAGTAATGTATTAATATTTTATGTATCACATTTCGTAGCCCTATTTCCGTTACCATTGATACTAATATAGCTGACATCCGATAGATAACGGTAGCTTTCTATATACAATATTTTGACATTTAATTTTAAATATTCCTTTAGCTTGATAACTTTAACTTTAAGTTTAATTTAAAATTTAACTATTGCCTTATTACATTTTTTAATGAACGTTTACCTACTTAAAAAATTTAGTTTAAAACGGAACACTTCTAACTGTTTTAATTTTTATTAGGATAAAGTTACTAATTTTAAGCATAACTATTTTAACTATTCTTAAGGTTTTAATCAATCAATTTTAAAATTTAAATAAATTTATTAAATAAAAATGGCGTACTTGTTTATTTCTACGAAAACATCATTTTACAAAATGAAATTGGGAACTGAATTTAATCGATTCTCAAGATTATTCATTATTTTAAAAATGATATCACTTACGTGGTATTCATAGAACTTGGGGGTACTATTATTTACGTACCTATTATAATATATTATTTTGATATATCTAAAAATTATAGACGTTAAAGTATATATATTACTTTGTCGAAATAATAATAATACTTGTCATAGATTTCAATTTTTATTTATACCGTTAATAACTATAAAAATAGTAAATTAGTTTTATTACATATTTATCATATTGTTTAAATTTTTTTCAATTGTAAATAAACAAAATTTAAATTATAGTTAGTTAAATTACCTAATCGCTGACGTACTACATTAATAATTACTCTTCAGTTAATCAAAATGTACATCCACAAATGTGCTAATTTAATATATCAAAATTTAATTAGAAAAATAATTAAACTTCTCGTTTTTTAATTAAAAGTATTTATATAAAATCTTAATTTTTAAAACAAACCTATTTATAATTTAAATAGAAATCGATTACTTTTAAATTGTTGTCTAATTTTTTAAAAACTCTTCTCTAAAATTTTTAATAAAGATTTATTTCTTTATTCTTTTTTTCACTTAAATAAAAAAGTATTTTTATAAATACTAGATACATTTTTATACTAAATGCATGTTAATTATACTTTTAAAGACTTATCTTATAAAGTTAATTATATCTATCTTCTATTTATTAATAATATCAAATTATATATTATATTCATTATTAAGAATGTACAATATAATAATGCTTAATTATAAAAAATTTAAACTACTTTTATCAAAATTTATCAAAATAGTTTAGATATTCATCTTAATTACAAATAATAAAATCAACTATTTTATTTATCTACTTAATATTTAATACTAGTTTTATATTTAATGACCTTTATAATTAATTATTATTTATAATAGTAATAACTTTTTAGCTTATATTAAATCTAAATAATACTATTTTTTAAAATAATTTATTAATTTTATAAAGTTTATTATCTTTAATTAAAATAGCTTATTTTTAAATAAAAATTTCAAATTAAATATAAAAAGTATAATAGTTAAATTTTTAGTTAAATATAATTAATATTTTAAATTTTTAAAAAAAAAACTAAATATTCAAATAGCTATATTTTTAGCTAAAAAGCTTAAATAAAAATTAGTATAAAGTAGTAAATTTAGTAATTTAGATTTAAAATAGACAATAATATAAAAACTAATAAATAGTAATATTTTTATTAGAAATAAAAGTTATTTTTAAAGGCTTAATAGTAAAAAAATATACAAATAAGAGTAAAAAACCATTATTAGATAGTTATAGTAGTAAAAAGTATTGTATAAGCTTTTTAACAATACTAAATAAAAAAATAGTAGAAAAAATAAAGTTTATAATTTTCAAAAAATTAAAATAGTAGAAAAAGTAAATAAAATTTAAAAAAACTACAAGTAAAAATAACAATACTTTATTAAGGCAAAATAGTAAAGTAAATCTTATAATATAAAGAAGCTTATTTTTATAATATTTATAATATTTTTCTTTTAAATATAATACCTTATAGCTAGCTTTATCTTTAATTTTTTAACTACTATAGTAGTAGTTATATTTATATATAAATATATAAATTATTTATTTATTATACTTAATTAAAATATTAATAGTATTTATAAAACTGCTAAATAAAAAATATATTTTTTAAATTGTAAATAAATAATAAAATATAAAAAGTAAAACAATATATTTTTTAATATAAAATAAATACAATAATAGCTAGTTTTATTAGTTTTAAAAGCTTTTTATTAACTATTTAAATAAAATTATTATATAAAAACTTTAAACTTATTAGTAAATATACTATTAGTAATAAAATATAAATAAATTTTAAAAAAAAACTATAAGTAAAAAAAATTAGTAAAAAATTAATATAATGAAACTTTTTAATAAAGTTAAACTAAGTTAAAGTTTAACCTTTTTATAATATTTATACTAAATTAGTATATTATATTTAGATTTAAATTTTATTAAATTTATAAAACCACTTAATTTTTTAAAACTAAATAAAGTTTATACTAATTTTAAAATACTATTTTAATTAATAGTTTATAATTTAAATATTATAAAAAGTTTTTTAGTTATTTTTAAAGTAAATCTTAATATTATTTCTAAATACTTAATTTAATTAACAAGCTTATTATAATATATTTATTAAATTTTAGATCTATTTTAATAATATAATATTTTTTCTTTTAATATATTTTTATACTTATAATTATTAATAGCTAGTATTAACTAAAATAAGCTTAAAAGATAGAAATTTTCTAAGCCTAAAATTTTTCTAATTAACTTTTTAAAAAACCAATAAATTAAATTAAGTAAAATACTTTTATTTTTAGCTATAAAAATCATTATATTTTAAAGTTAAAGTTTTAATATCTATTATATTTATATAATAAATAATTTAAATTTAAATTATATTTTAAATTTATATTTAATTAAGTAAATCTACTATTTTAAATTTATATATAATTTAATAGTATAATCATAATTATATTAATATTTATTAAGAAAAATTATAATAAAAAACACTTTTAACTATATATAAATTTTATTTTTTAGTTTAAAAGTACTTTTATATAATAAAATGAAATTTTAAAACTAAGAAAACACTTTTAATTTAATAAAAACTACTTTATACTTTTTAAATATTGAGGTATGTTTTTAGCTTATAAGTTTATTAATAATAATAAATTAATTATTAATAACTTATACTAATAATAGTATATTAGCTACTATATAAAAACTATTAATAATAGTACTTTTTTTAAAATACTTAATTTTAGTATAATTAGTAGCTATATAGCAAATAAATTTAAATATTAATAAATTTTATTAATAATTAACTAATTTAGTTTAAGTTATAGTATTTTATTTTATTTTTAAATATACTAATAAATAAAAATAATGAATATTTAAAATTGTATATTATATTTATAGTTTAAAAAATTTAATAATAGAGAAATTATTTGCTTTAAAATTAATTATTTTAAAAAAAATTTAAAACTTTAAAAAAGAATTTAATATTAAAATTTTATTTATTTTAAAAATAAGTTAATAAATTTTAAAAGTATTCTTAATAAAATTAGAATTATTTTTAATTATATATTTACTAATATAAAAGAATAAAGTTTTAATTTAAAAATAAAGTAATATTCTAAAATATATTAAAATTAATATAAATTATTTAAATTAAACTTATTATTAATATTAACTATTTATATATATATAAATAGTAAACTATTATAAAAATAGTGTTATATAGCTTATAAAAAATAAAATTATTATTAGTTTTCATTAAATAAAATTATTTAAAATATTTATTATATATTTTAATAAGAAAAAAAAACTAAAATAAAATTATTGTTAAATTAATTATAAAAGAATAAATAAATAAAAATAAAAAGTAACTACTTAATAATTAAAAATATAAAATATACTAATTTATATTTTATTATTAAAATTTTATTATTATTATAAGTATAATAAGATTATTATTATTTAAAATTATGTTAATATAATAATAATAGTATATTAAATAAAATTAAACTAAATAAAAAGTAGTTATTATTATAACTAAAAAGTTTAAATAATTTAATTAAAATTTATAATTTTAAATAAAGAGTATTAATAAATTAAGTAGTATTAAATATAGGTTTATAAATAAAAATAAAATAGATAGAAATTTAAAAATTCACTTATAAAGTTAAAATTTATTAAAAAAAATAAATTATTAATTAGATTAAAAAATCTATAAAAAATCTAATAGCTTATATTATTTTTATTATAAAATTAAATATATATTTAATAGTATTATATTTATTTAAAGCTTAAAAAATGTTATAATTAATATAGTTATATTTTTTTTAATAATAAAGTAAATCACTTTATTTTAGAAAATAATAATATTATATTAATAGCTTTAATTATAAATAAATATTTAATAAACTTTTATTAATATAATTTAACTAATAAAATAAAAAAATAATTAATATTAAAATTTGAAAATAGGTTACTAAATTTTTGGTTGAAAGTTAAAAAATTTTATTAATAAAAACTATAAAATAGTAGGTTAAAAGAATAAAAATATACTTTTTTTAAAGTTTTATAATTGTTTTACTATTATTAAAGGCTTTAAATTGATGAAAATAATATATTTAAAAAGTAAATTTGCATTTAAAAACACTTTATATTACTTTTAATATAAATATTAATAAAATAAATAGCATATAATAATTTAAAAAATTAATTTTAAAAAAATTGCACTAGTTTATACTTTATTATTTACTGATGTATGTAGGTAGAGTTAGAAATAGAAAAAAGTTATCCAGATCTATCTAAATTAGAACACTTAAATAAATACCTAGAAGCTGAAAGTGGAGTAATTAGCAGAGCAGTGAAAGTACTTAAAGGAGCTAAGAGTTAGGTAGTTATAGTGGATGCCTATATTCTCTACAAAAAAATTGTAAATGAAGTTAAAATTCTTTTAGATCAAATAAAGTTGTCAGTTTTAAAAATTTCAATAAGTGAAAGTATAGTTGATGTTATTGAGTACCTTTACTACTATAAAGTATTCTAAAGGATAATAGCAGTTGCATCAGCTAAGGATTTAATTGAAAAGAGTAACCTGGTCTTATCAATTAATACTATAAAATCCGATTTCAACAATGATGGGTTCACACGTTTTGAACTAAAAACTATGATCAAATTGCTCTCCAATTTCACTCATATATTCTAACTGTCTACCAAAAAGTTGTATTTAAATAACTCATAACTAAGTTAGAGAAAGAGTTCAAAGGTATCAAATTAACTTCAATCAGTTTAGAAGTGAACTTTATCGATTAAAATGAAGGATCACATAGTGGCGAGCTTGATCGATATTATCTGTGGAAGGTTGCTCAGAAGCTTACCACTCCCAACTCTCTAAAAATACTTTGTACATCACTCATTTACTTTGGAGTTCTATTGGGTATACTGTAGGCACAATACTAAGTACTAGTATAGCAGCCCAATTATCGAATAGGTTCGAGCATGTAATATTGTGGATAGAAAAAGGATTCCTTTCAATTAAATGTCCAATTGGTATCTACTATAGTTTGCTATGGTATATTCATCAACATATTTTACTTAGTAACCGTGTATGCGCTAGCGAGAAATATATCCACGCTAATGAAAGTAATTATAGCTTTATATGGAACCAAGATTACACCAAAACTTTGTATGCCTAGAAGATCACAGAAATATTTTAAAAGTTATCAAAAACTTTTCGACTTGGATTCCATTTCTGGTAAATTACTAGATAAAAGTGGTATAACTCCGGGTAAAGTTAACTGCATTAAAGTACATCTCAAACCATTCAACGCTCCTCGAAATTTTATCAAGCAGGCTGCTCTTATAGCTAAAGCTAATTACGGTACCTAGTACTGTATAAATTGCTTAAAGTGCTAGGTTACCATACGTTCATTTATAATTATATATTTATAACAAACAGAAAATTTATCTTTTTTATTCCTATTTATTGTCAGTATCTTTTTGCATTTAATATTAATTAATGTTTTGTTCACTGATATTTTGAACATTTGAAACTCTTCTAGAACCCTGATAAATTTTGAATTAGAATCTGAAAACAAAATGTCAGCTAAAAATTTGAACCTGTTTCAAGCACCTTTAGAACTTTGAGGCTTTAGAAGATGTTGGTATTAAAAACTATAGCGGAGGTACGTAGTTGGCGAAAAGAGCAAACTGAAGGTGAGATAAGTTTTGTTCCAACTATGGGAGCTTTACATGAAGGGCATCTTCAATTAGGTAAACTATTATGTAAATTTATTTTTTAATTTAAATTATTTAGTAAAAGCAGCAAAAAAAGTTAGTAACAAAGTAGTTGTAAGTATTTTTGTAAATCCATCCCAGTTCGCACCCACCGAAGATTTAGACAAATATCCAAGGGATGTAGATAGCGATATCTCCAAGTTAACTGGGCTAGCTGATGTTATATTCTTACCTAGCGTATCGGAACTGTACCCCAGTGGTATAACTTTAGAAGTTTCGGAGCAGGTAGGTACTTTTGTACACGTTCTAGGATTATCACACCAGTTGGAGGGAGTGACCCGACCTCATTTCTTCAGAGGGGTAGCTACCGTAGTATGTAAACTACTAAACGTAGTACAGCCTCACTATTTACTTTTAGGTCAGAAGGATGCCCAGCAATGTAGAGTGGTTAAGTCGATGGTAAGCGACCTATGCATAAACACCCAAGTGTTGGTACAACCTATCGTGAGAGAAGTTAATGGATTAGCCATGTCCAGTAGAAACAGGTATCTATCAAAACAGATCGTTGAAGGGGATGCTTTAGCATTGTACGAAGCTTTAAAGCGTATCGAAACTTTATACTTGGAAGGAGTTCGTACCAGGAAAGAGCTGTTGGATGCCGCCAACTTAATTTTTAACAAGTATCCTGACGTATATATGGAGTACTTAAGTTTGGCTAACCCTAAAACTTTGGCTGAATTGGATACTATTGGTGATGAAGGTGCTCTCATTTCTGGTGCTATTAAAGTTAAGAACGCTGAGGGTACCGGACAAGTTCGTCTTATAGATAACTTGCTGTTGAATTGCGTGTTATAATTAAAAGGTACACCTTATAATTTACTAGCTGTTAATAACCGATCAACAATTAGTTTACGAATAATAGTAGTATGGTTATCTAGAATAATTACTTTTAAATTTTAAAATTTTGATAACATTTGTAATAAAATATGGAACATGATCTTTATACTTAAACAATCCTTGTTTAATCTGGATAATAATTAAATAATAGAATTTTTAAATCAAATTTAATTCATTTATATTTTACAAACTTTTTATATCTTTATAATTTATAGGATAACTGATAGCTTTGCAGTGTGATTAAGTTACATGACGTTACATTCTTCCAACTCCTTGGGTAGTTTCGGTTGACCTTCAGCATCAATTTCCATATCGGGTGATATAAGTTTGAGAAGTTCAGCTGGTGGTTGTCCAAGATCCTGCATCTAATTAAAAATTCATTAGATTATGCTTCTAAAGAAATTAAAAAAATGTGATTTACCGTATGCATGAGTCCCATAACTTTAAGTTGGAGTGCGTTGTTAGTTTCGTTAGTTAGTGGTTCACCTTTATCATCGCATTCTTGTGCATCAAATAGTTCAATGATTTCATCTACTATTTTATTCTGTTTCTTATAATTAGTTAATTCCTCTTCACTTAACTTTTCTTTATTTTCTTCCAACCATTGAGGGTACTAAACAAGTCATTAAAAAGCATCGAAAATTAAGTTACCTTCTCATGGAGATCTTTCATAGGTTCATAAAGTAAATCTTTAGTCATTATCTGACCCATCATACCCTCAATAGCTTTTTCAAAATCGGGTGAATCAGCCATCCCCTCCATCTGTTTCATGAGCTGTTCCAACAGAGCTTCTGGATTCTCATCATTATTAGTAGCACCCTTAAAAGAGTTTAAGATCGATGTATCTTAAATAAAATTTACCTTAGCTTGGTCCGAACTAGACTGTAACTTATTTATAGTGCTTTCTATAGAATCTTGGAAACTGGTAGGTTGGGATCGAGTGGTAGAACTGGAAGGATTTTCCATGGATTGAGAAGCATTATGTATTTGGTTCAAAGATTTAGTTATATCCTCACCACTTGCAACCTGTTTCAAAAGATCTTCCATACCCAAAGTCAACTGTGCAGCGAAATCAGCTTCAAAATCAATAGGTTCCGCCTTCACTTCACTATTACTCTTTTCAGTTGATTGTTCTTCCAACTGTAATTTTGAAAAATCTCCTAACGCATCTACAAGTGTAAGTAGATGCTAAAATTTAAAATTTACCATCTAATAGATCGTCCAAATCATCGATATCGTTTAACTCATTGTTTTTACTTTCAGCCATCATAGTATTTATTTAGTGTTGGAAATTACTTTGGAACGAAGTTTCCTTAAAATTTAATTTCTTTTAAATTTCAAACTTTAACACGTGACCTTATATGGATAAGTCGAAAAACGTGCAGGAAAACGAAAACAAAATTAAGCTGCAAACTTAAAATTTAGTTTGCAATAAAGTTATTGTGGATATTAAACAATAAAGATAAATACACTCTATTCATAAATATGTGACTTACCAGCTTGGAGTTACATCTCTAGGGCGAAGCAAGCTAAAATCTGATTTGGAAAGGTAGAACTTCTCTAACGAATATTAAAATTATGTATCTTTAAGGACCTCTTGGAAGATAATAGGTGTTATTTGATATATGGTTATCATTATTATGGCGACTTTTCAAGTTGGCGTACGCTGGTGGTGAGCTAAAAAAAGGAGTATATGCATCCAGTATCACTAAAGCCTTAAGCAGACCCTTATATTGAGTTACTGAATCGTATTAAACACTTAATACATATATCGTAGAGTATAGATGATAACAAGATTTTAATAGCTTGTAGATAATCGAAAGAAAATGCTTAACTTTAGTCATTTATCTGGCTTATATTTTCATTATATATACCAATATAAAAGTAGCATTCCTAAGATGCCAAATATTTAAGTTAAAAAATATACAAAATAGAAATAACTGGCAATATTAAAATAAATTTAGATAGAAATGCATTGCTTTACCCGATTTTAATAAAGAAAGTTTTTAACATTTTTTTTAAATAGCTATAAATTTTTAAAATTTAATTAGTTTGTATATTTACTTAACTTTTAACTAAAATTTAATTATACTCTTATTTTTTCAAATTTAATTGAAGAGTTTTTTATAGCTTTTTAAATAAATTTTAAATTTATATAAAAAGCATCTAATTTTTTAAGAAGTACAATTTCTGAAAATTAAAATTAAAATACTTTATTGGTAAAAAAGTTTTTTTAAGATTTTTAGAATATCAAACTAAAAGCTATAGCTTTTAAATAAAATATTAATTGCATAAATCAAGATAATTAGTATACTATATTAGTATCTACTATATTTAAAATAAAAGATTAAAAGCTTAAATAATATATATATATTAATATTTTAATAGTATTAATAAATCTAAAATTAAATTATAAGGTAAATAAATTAGTAATATATAAAAATTTAACAATAAAAAATAGATTTTTTTAATTAATACTACTACAATATTATTATAAAAAAACTAAATTATTAAAATAAAATAAAATAAGTATTAGTTTCTTAGTTTTTATAAAGCTTAACTATAATTTTTTATACATTTTTTCTATTTTAATTTTAAAATTTTGAAATTTAAACAGAAAATTAAATAATTAAAATCTAGAAATTTTAATATTTTTTAATAAAAAATAAAAAAGTTTAAAAATATAACCTAGCTTTAATTAAGTAGTATAATTTATCTATTTTATATTATAAAGCTTATATATAACTATTTATTAATTTAACTACTTATTATTAAAATTTATATACTTTTTAGTTTAAATTAAAATTTAAATATATTTTAATTTTAAAATTTAATAAATAATTTAAAATAAAGCTTTTTTTATTATAAATATTAAATATTAAATATATTTTTTTACTTATTTATTTATTTTTATTATTTAATAATAAGAACTTTTTTTAATATTTATAATATACTATAAAATAATTTTCTTATTTTTATTATTTTACTAATAAACTTACTTATTTCTTAAATTAATTACTTTAATATATAATATTTTTTAAGTTTACTTAAAATAATTATATATTATAATAAACAAATATATTTTTTTAATATTATTACTATAAAACTATACTTTTAATAAACTTTATTACTATAAAAATATTTCTTTTTTTATTAATAAGGTTTATTTTAGTTATTTATATTTAAATAAGCTATATAGTAATAATATAATTTATAAATTTTATTTAAATTAGAAAATTAAATTATTATTAATTTAGCTAAAGTATATATATAAAATACAAATATATTAGTTCTTTAATTTAAAATTAATATTAAACTACTAGCTATTTAAACATACTAATAAAAGTATATTAGCTACAATATAAAAAATATTAAAAATAGTATTTTTTTTAATAAATCTAAATTCATTATAATTATTTTTAAACTTATTAAATAAAGTTCTTTTTATAAAATTTTCTACTATATTAGTATATTATTTACTCAAAAAAGTTAAAAAATATAGAAAAATAAAAGTATAATAAAAGAAAATAATTTTATTTAAGTTAAAAAAAAGTTAAAAAAATTTACTAAAAACTAACCAAGCAAATTTAAGCTTAACTATAAACTCTAAACTCACCTTATTTTAATAAATTATAAAAAAACTTTATAGTTTTCCTTTAAGCTATTTAAATTTATTTAAATTTTAAAATTTTGCTCTAAACTGGCACTTATAGCAGAAAGTGTTATAAAAAGCTAGTAAAAAGAAAGTTTAATAGGTAGGTAATTTAGTAGACTTTAAAAATTAAATAAAAAGAGTATAAAAAAGATATACATCTAAATTTCAATTTAATTAAACCAAATTTATTAAATAATATTAATATTAATAAAAGATGTAATATGAATATAATAAGCTTAAAACTTCTAAATAAATAAAAAATTCATTATATATTAAATTGGACAAATATAAAGTATGTTATTTAGCTATTTTTTAATTGTTGTTCTTTAAACTAAACTTTAAAAAAGGAAGTTTTAAAAAATAAATTTCTAAAAGTATATTATCATGCTTCTACTTAAAAATGTAAATATTTGAATTAACTATTATTTATTATTATCCAATAAGTTTAACTTTTATTAAGAATATTTGAAATAAAAGCAAATTTTAATTCTTTCAAAAAACGTATCTTAGTTTATAATTATAGTTTAGCTGATATAATATTGTCGTTTTAGTAAAAATTAAAGATTATTATAAAAATAAGCTAGATAAACCTACCTTCAACTACGCTACAATAAATAGATTAGAAGTATTTAAAAATTACTTTGATTCCATTCTTTAATAATATATAGTGATGCAATAGATAACTGAAATAACTTAAATAGATAGCAAAGTATAGGAGAAAAAGCAGATTTGAACAACTTAACTTCTAAGCAAGAGCATACAGTAAGTGGTAGATGGATATTTAGATAGTAATTTAAATAAATACTTAAGTGAATATCTTCTTAATTCCCATAAGTACGGTACTAAGTACAATGAGTATAGACCCTATAATAGAGAGAGGATGAGGAACTTCGTGGAATATGAAAATACCATACAAGTAAGCTAACACCACATCTGAATTGCGCATCAAAGTAGCCGGGCCAGCTTTACATAGCTGAAGACCTTTATTAAGTAGACATTGACCTAATATGGCAGTTATGCCGATAGAGGTAAGTAGTAAAGTAGGGTAGTTCAACCCTAAACTTGGGGTATCTTCCTTAACTTCAGTATCAAGTAAAACCATTACCACGGAGAACAAAGCACTTGCTATACCGAGGTGAGTTACGTGACACGTAAAATGTACGTTAGGACCGATCTTACGTACTATGGTGTAAGCACAAGCTGCGAATACAGCTCCTAATACGGCAATCATAGCCCCGAAACTATCCCCAACTATCATTCCTAAATCAGGGTTACCAACATCATCATCATCACCAAATAAAAAAGGAGGTCTAGCGGTTAATACGATACCTACCATAGACAACAACGATATAAAGAAGTCGTACTTAGTATAAGGTTCACCTAAAGTTATATGAGCGATTATCGCTGTAAAGATGGGTGAAGTGAAGAATAAGACGGTAGCGTCAGCAATAGGTAAAACGATCAATGTAAAGTAGAACATAGCTAAACCTAAAGCTCCTAATAGTCCACGTAAGAACAACCACCTACGGAAACGTGGTGGACCTAAAGGATCGATCCCAATAGCAAACGAAAATAATAATCCAAAGATACCTTGCCATAACGAACGTGCTAATACCATCTGCATAGAAGTGAAATATTGACCACCTAATTTAACAGCTAACCCGTTTAAAGAGAAACCTACTCCTGAGCCTAAAGTTAACATCAACCCTAAGAACTCTGATTGTGAAGATGGGAATGTAGTCGCTGTCAGATGGTTTGATTCTACATACGATTCTGTTGTTCCATATACAATCGGTTGACTAGGTTCTAATCTATCGGATTCTGTCTCCTCTACTTTCGAGCTAAACGTTAATCTTGAATACCAAATTTTGTAACTCTTTGGCATATTTTAATAATATATTATTTTAACTAACTTAATACACAATCGACAATAAACTGTATAAATTTTGTTGTTTCGATGTTTTTGAGAAATAGATTGCTAAGTTTTAGTTTTAACCTTTTCCTTACAACTTTATACATAATCGCTACTTATAGAAATCTAATTTAATAAAAAAATAAACCGATTTTTCACATCAGATGAAGATAAAGTTGAGTAATATCCTATTAAATTTAAAAGAACGTTCCCCTTAATAAACTAAATCTTAACTCAGCGTAATGAGTTATGATTAGAATTTACTAACGAACTAACCCTTAAGTAGTTACATAAACGATTAGTTATTTTCGGAAGTATCCGATTTCAATTTATAAAATTAGATTAAAAAAAAGAACATAAAGAAAATTTTAAATATATATATATACTTTACAACTATATTTTATTTAATTTTATCTGTAAAGTACTGAACTTTTAATATATTTTAACGAAAATTATTTAAATTTTAAATTATGGAAAGGATGAGCATATGTTTTGTGCAGTTAAACACGTTACTTTTAAATGTAGTAATTACTTATTTTAAAATTTATCTATTATATGCTAAAAAAACAAATAATTATTTATAAGTAAATTAGTTTTTTTTTAAAATTTTCATATATCAATATATATATATTAAAATTTATGATAGAAATAATTTTAAAATTCCTAGTTCCCAAATTGTGAGGTATTAATTTTTATATTAAGCAAAATATAAATTAATCAACATCGTACACCTTTTTTTATTAATATATATTTTCTTTATTATAGAACAATAAATAAAATTAAAAGTTTAAATATTTAAAGTTTTTAATATAAACAAACTGAACGAACTAAAAACATATTTGTGCAACTGCATATACATTTTTTATTCAATTCGTTTTGATTAATTTTATAAAAATTAAACCCAATTTTTATAAATTTTAATATTTAATAACAAAAACTATCTTAAAAGTTTACTAAAATTTTAATCGCTAGATCTTCTTAAAATGAATATAAATGAAAAGCATACATACATTTAGTAAATGTATATCTTCCACTGTATTTTAACCTTCAATTTTAACTAAAAATTAGTATAACTATAAATTTAATAAAAAAATACTTAAGTAATACTAGCTGTATATATATTATATTCAGTTTATCTATATTATGCTATATAAGTTAATAATACTTATTTATAGAGTGTTATTATAGATACTAGAATAATATAAATAATTCAAAGTTATAAAATTTTATAAACATTCACTATTATTACTTTAATAAAGTAATTAAAGAAAATAATAATTTATTTAGATATTAAGAAATTATATTAATTATTATAGTCCTATATATATGTTTTAGCATTTTTTAAATTATTATAATACAATTTATTTACTATTAAAGCATTTACTAATTGAAAAATGTATTTTTAAGCATATACAAAGTTATTTAATTTTAAAATTATTTTTATTACTATTACTATAATATTATATTAAATTAATGTACAATATATATATAATTTAAAGTTACCTTATAGTTTATAAATTAAAATATTTTACCTTTACCTATAAAGTTAAGTTTAATAATATAGCTGTTTTTTATATTTAAAATATATTCAAAGTATAAATAAATTTATAATACTTAGAATTTTAAGCTGTTTAAACTACTTACTATTTAAATATTAAGTATTTATTTAATAAAAAAACTATTTTTTAATACTTTTAAAATTTTATTTACCAAAATTCAGTATTTATCTAATTTTTAATATATAATTAATAAACATATTTTTAACTTTTAATTTACTTTATTAATTTTATATATATAGTAAAATACTAAGTTACTTATTTTATTATAATAATATTAATTTATATTAATCTATTACTATTTAATTTATTTTTATAATTTTTATAACTAACTATATTTAAAAATAAGATGTATGTTAATTTTTTAAAATTACTTTCCAATATATTTAAAAAAAAGTTATTAAAGCTAGCTATTTAAATAGCAAAAATTTTAAATATAATATTTAAATAAAGTATAATATAAAAAAATAAACTTATTATAAAAAATAGAAAATATATTAAAGCTAAAATATTTATTAAACTAAAAATATTTTATTAAAATAAAAAAACTTTTTAAAAAATTAAGTAAAAAAAAAACTTAATAAAATAGAGATTAATTTTTTAGCTATTATTAAAACTAAAAATATTAATTAAGCTTTTTATTTAAATTATAAAAAATAAAATTAAAAAAATGTTATAATAATAAATAGAAATTATAGCTAGCATTAATTAAAAAAGAAAAATATTTAATATTTTTAAATCTAAAGTTAATATAATATTTTACTAATATTTTTTCTAGTATTAATAATACTTATAAACTTTTTTTTTAAAAGTAAAAATATTAATATTATAAATAAACTTTTTTATCAACTTTATTAAAAATAAAATTTAAAAAAATAGAAAAAAGTGCTTTAAAGAGGTAATTTTTATTAAAATAAAAAAAAATAAGAATAAAACTTTTTATAAGATTTTCTTTATATTAAAAAGATTTAAAATATAAAAATTAATTAGATAATGTTTAGTTAACTAAGATAAAAAGTTTTATTTTATTATTTTTATTTAAAAAAAGTAGATAAAAATATATTTAAATTATAGAATAAAAATAAATTAATAGTTATATTACTAAAATTTATATTATTATAAAAGTTTTTTTTTCAAAGTTTATTAAAGTAAATATATTTATAATAAGTTTAAAAAATAGTAGATTTTATAGCTAATAAATATTAAATAATATTATATTATATTTAAATTATTAGATATTTAAAAAATATATAAAAATGTAAAAAGTTTTAAAATAAGAAAATAAGTAAAAATAATACTTAATATAAAAAGTATAATAATATTAATTAAAATAAAAAACCTTTATTAATTATTTTTATTTACTTTTTTATTAACTATATTTTAAAAATTCATTATTATTCTTTTTTTACCTATTTTTATTAGAAAATATAAATAGTACTTGTAGCTATAACTATATTAAAAGGCTTTTTTCTTTTTTTAACAGTTTTTATTTTCATTATATTTATAATTATAGCTACTTTCTTCTAATAAAAATGTTATTTTTAATAAGTTATATACTATTATTTAACTTAAGTTCAAATTTATACCTTTTTTATATAATTAAAATTATATTTATTAATTTTACTTATATTTAATAAAATTTATAGAATTTAGATTAATATAAACTTATTTTTAAACTTTATATTAATAATATATTAAATATTCATTCTTTAAACTCTACCTTTATTACAACAAAGCTTATGTAATAGGTCTATTTCAGTAAAATATTTTTAGGCTCTTCTCCTACCCTTCTTCAGATTATAACCAACTTTTGTTCCTTTTATTAATATTAGAACCCACCTTTTTTTCTATCTAAATTCTTTCTTTATGTGAAAGGGAAAGTAATCCAATCAACAATATTCTTCCCTCTATTTTCATCTACTTTATTGGCTGCAATTTAGAGTCTTCAAATTCCCAGTTGCGTAACTGTACAAAGTAGAATATAAGCTCTTATAATTTTAATATACAATGCCAACTATGAATTAAAAGTTTAGACTGGTTGGCTTTTAAGAACTTAAAGGAATAAAACTTTTACAAGTACTTAACTTTTTTTTCGAAATAAGTTCTACCTTTCACTTTTAAAATGTTTCTTAAATTTGCTTAATTCAGGTCAATAAGTTATTTATCGAACGATAAACCAGTTGTATCGAATAATTAAAAATAAAACTGGATATATAAGTCATAGTGATATACGTAATTTGAGGGAAATAAAATTTAATTAGTAGTAAATTTAACATGTGAATACAAAACTTATTTACAAATTTTCAGTACTTCTTGCCAACGTAATGTTAGAGTCGTAACTGCTTACCTGGTTGTTATCGAAGGTGAACAGGTTCGATTGCGAATTTAAGTTTAAACTTATGTTGCGATCCAATTTAGGGGAAGTATCAGACCATACCGTTTCCAATAAAGGTTCCGGAAGATCTTCGTCATCGTACTCGTAAATTGCATTACTTTTAGTTTTTTTCTTTCGTCTCTGTACTATTAAACAGCATATAACTATTATTAACAATCCTATAAATATTGCAACTGAGAGTATAATAACTAAATAGAGGCTATCTTGGAAAAACTTATATACCTTGAAGCCGAGGTCATCTTCGGTAGGTAGAATGTAGTTAGGTAACTCGTGTACTTTCTTATTCATTCGCACATCGATAAACTGAGTCAGTGCACTTTTTTCACCGGAAACTTGCCCAAAACTTTGAATTAGATGTTGATTGAAGTATACTAGACAACTGGCGTAGTTATTTTCTAAGTGATCAACGTGTACTAGACTCCAAACCATACTATCTAAGTTTAAGATGGACATGGAGGTGGGCGAGTACCTTATCAAAGTTGCTGAAGTTGTCCCCCCTATTAAATACATATTACCGTTGTAGATTGCGGTATCGGCATTGATAACAGGGGAGGGTGGGCTCCCACTAGTCATTTTGGTGGACCAGGTGGAGGTAGTAAAATCAAACACGAGCACTTCGTCCATCCTCTTCAGTTCTGTACTGTTATTCAGTTGACCACCGACGACAAACAACTTGTTTTTGTAGACTACAGATGCAGCTTTGGACGGTAAAATGGTTCCCTGATCAAACATTATCTTTTTTTCGTACAGGTTGTAGCTAGTTAAACCTAAATTTTGAGCTTCTATAAGAACATCGGATATGATACTGCCACCCACGTACAACATACCTTTATCGTAATTAACTAAACTTCCATTTACTAATTTAAAATTATCCAACACCTTATTCTCGAACTGCCCCACTTTCATATCAGTTAATACATCGGATCCTAAGCTCCATTTTTTTGTCTTAGTATCCAACACCCTGATATTCAAGTTGGACTTAGATTTCGGTCCACCACCCCCGAATATAACTAGTTTCTCAGTGCTGCCGTAAGCTTCTACTTTGATATCAACTAACTCATCCGTACTGTTTAGGGTAGTAAAAAGTTCCCAGTTCAATAATGGGAAATCAAACCCGTTGCTCAAATTTATTCGGTACACTTCGTTCGAAATTACTTCCCCCTTATCATCATCTACTAACCCGCCTACGTAATATATGGTATCATTCATTAAAGTACACCCTCCTCTATATCGTGCTTTCACCTCAGCTTCATAAATATTGAAAAAAATTGTGGTAAACAAAAATAGGTTCGAAATGCATCTATAATCTAACTTCATGATAGTATTACCACTAATTTTATGCCGTATACCGTTCCTACAAAAGTCTACAGCTGTTTAAATTGTAAAGCTTGATCTAAGCATCTCATTTTTTCTTAATTCATAATTTTTAAGTGTCGGCATTATAGCGGAATATAAATTTATGGCTAAAGGTTACGGCGGATTTGTTCTTATATAGACTAGTTACCACTAGGAAAAACTTCGGGGGATTTCAAGTTGTTTAACAATATTTCTATTGTAAATAATAGGCCTTTTTACATTACTATTATTAGAAAGGGTCTTTTTGCAAACTGTACGGTTGTACTACTAGGAATGTAGGTAAACGATAGCAAATCGTGTACTTCCTCTACCTTTTATTCAGTTCGGAATTTCAAATCTAGAATATTGCCTTTTAACTTTGTTGGATAGATACTGATCGGATAATTAATTACAAAAAGCTAAATATATCGACGTTGTACGAGGTACCAGCAGCAAGTACTAGCTAGGTAAATAAATAGTTAACTTTTCTAGCTACGAATGGACTTAACTTCTTACGATCCGATTTATATTTTAGGCTTTTAAACGCCCTTTTTGGTGGACAAAATTTAAATTTCACCTAAATTGAAAATTAAATTCGGGCAAATATTTTTACAGTTTATACTTCAAATCGGTGTACTGGCAAGTTCGCATTTCTAAAGCAAAATGTACTATTTATGAAAGCGTATAGTAAACAGAGTTTCTTACTTTACCATGTAGCTAGCTAACTACAGCTTCAAAACAACGCACCCTTCAGAATTTCAAGTTTCCAATACCTATCGAAAATATTCTTTTATTTGTTCTTTTAAAAGATTCAATTTCAAACTTTGATGAGAATTAATATTGCTTAAACGTTAAACTTCAAATTATGACCCAAAAGCTTAAATTTATTCCGCCCGATCCTGATATGAAAGTCCTAATAAATTTCGCCATACCTAACCACTTTTAACATAGTGAACTTTGGTTTTTTTTAAAGCGGGTAGCTGTTCAATTAACGAAACGGGTGCCTTTGTCAGCTTTTACTTAATTAAATCGGAAACGCCAGTTGTATACGACTCAACAGTACCACTTAGTTCTCTACTATAAAAAGATTTGGTTGCCTTCTAAATGGAGTTTTTTAACACCGATAGTGATGTTAGTAGTGGAGTTAATTGGAATAGGAGGGATTTTACCTAACATGTACAACTTTAAAAAAACATTTCAATCAATAATACCTAATTTAGTAACTGCAAAGTAGGTAAGATATTTACTACTGTTCGGTTAACATGTCAACTAAGTTAGCAACTGTTTCGTTAAGATACTGTGTAGTAACCGCTTTAAAATTTAATAAAAGTTAACGGTATAGCTGTAAATCAGTTCATCAAGTATATTGGGATGCTAAAATTAATACACGAATTCTTCCTAAGATTGGATTGTGATGTAATTGCTAATTAGTGTACAATTATATTAAATTATGGCACATTAACTTAAATAATTATATATATGGCGCTACTATTAAAATTGTAACTACTTATATACGTTTATATAAATCAATTATACGATACCAACTGATCTGTACAAAGCATTTAAACCAAGTCACTTTTAAACGACTCATTTTCCTAAATTCAATAGTTTATATCTGATGCTTTAAGCTCACAGGATGACTATAATACAAGACCGACCGAAATAACTTTAATTGGTTGTGACTTTAGGTAAAATATGGTAGATTAGTTCGGTACAGAAAGTTGGGTTATGTTTAAAGAAGAATTGAAGGCTATAAAGTGATACATATATCAACTATAAATTAGAAAGTGAAATTTTAATAGATCATCAAAATTCAAATTTTAATGTTATAACTGAATATGTTTAAAATAATTACTATTAAAAAAAACTATATATATCTGTTAGCGTACCTATTATATACACATTTAATAAAACTTATAGTGAATGTAATACGTTATTATTTTAGTATTTTATTAAAGAATACTAACTAAAATTAGTTTTCTACAAGCTTAATTATAATAAAAATAAATAGAATTAAAAGTCTAAAAAAATTAACTAAAGTTATAAATTAGAATTTAAAATTTGAGCAAACTTATGCTAAAAATTGTAGCAAATTAAAATTAAAACCTTTTAATATACTACTACAATTTTATTTAGAATTAGTTAATAAATTACTAATTGAATTATATATATATCTTTTTACCTTATAAATTTAGCATTGGTACTATTAAAATAGTAGTTGATCTACTATAATAAATTAAATATAAATTTATATACTATGTTGACTGAGGCTATCTCCCAACACCTCCAGGATATCTGAAACTGGCCTGAGCATTGAGTTTAACTAAATGGTTGTTTTGGCACTCTAGTAAGCAGCTAAACATTGTATCTTCCTCATTAGTTTTTGTAGCTATCTTCTTTTATTACTAATCTTTTAGTAGTTTCCTTCTTAATATGGTACTGTCACCCTCTTCTGATAATTTTTATTACAGCCTATATTAACTATAAACATTTTTATCTCTTACTGTATCTCTATATCTTTACTGAAGTTTCTAAGCACTTTATATTTACTATATACTACCTACAAATCTTCTTAGAATTGCAATTGCTACACTTTGTTTATTTAATTACTATGCTTTTTCTATCTATTATTTTAAGTTGAATTTTTTTATTGATATACTTTAAAATATAAAGCTTTTAACAAGCTATTAAAAATTTACTAGTTATCATTTTTTACAAAGTTATTTTTATATAAGTATAACTATCTCTCTTAAAAAAATTTATTTGGTTATACTTCTAATATAGCTAATTTTGGATTAGCATTTTTATTACAGCAATCTTATATAGTTTTAAAGCTAAACTAAAGATAAAATTCTAAATAAATATAAAAAATAGGTAATATAAAACAAAACTAATAACAAATTAATAAAATATAATAATATTGATAAAATAAAATAAAATAAAATAAAATAAAAATAAGATATTTATTTCATTATATACTACTTCTTTTTATATACTAGTTTGCTACTTTTTTATTCTTTTCTAAAATTTTATAGTAATTAAAAGCTAACTTTTAATAGTTTTTTATTCATTATATAAATTCTAATAGCTAAAATAAAGAAAAATAAATATATAATTCTTATTATTATAAATAATATATAATAGTATATACTTAATCTATTTTATTAACTATATACCTAACTGCAAGTTAATATACTATATAATTTAAATTTTCTAATTAAATAATTAATAAGCATTTTTTTAAAAACTTTAATATAAACTATATTTAGTTTTAAATATATAAATAAATTTATACTAATTTAAATAGTTTTTTAATTAGTACATATAAGCTAATAGTACTAGTATTATTCAGTTATAATAAAATATAAAAATTTAAATATATATTTAGTTAATAATAATCTTCTTTTAATAAAGTTTAAAAAATCTAATATATTAATATTAAATTAGTATAATCTTAAAAATCATTAGTAATATTAGCTTAAAAATATTAATTTTATTGTAATAATAATTTAAAATGCTATAATTTATAATTTTTTTATCTAAATTCTAATTTAAAATATTAACAAAATTATTATAATATTAGATAGAAATGTGATATCTTTAGTGTAATATTAGTAGTAATTTTTATATTATATAAAATAAAATACTACAATATAGAAGTGGTAGTAAATATAAGCATTTGTATGAAAAAGTTAGTAAATAGTAATAAAGTAAGATTGACTTTATTATCAATCATAGTAGTAATAAATATAAATACCTAGTAAGTAAAATTGATATGTATTTGCAAGTAGTCTAGATTATAGATAGTAATGGCTGCAAGAACTGCAAACTATCTAGTAGCAAAGATGTAACTAAATCCAATATATAGAATTTATAAGAAAAGACAAAAGTATCTGTAATTTTGGACAGCCTCTATATCTCCAACAAAATAAAAAAATAAAAAGAAAACAAAAATAAGAAATAAATAAGAATATCTTACTATAGTATAGCAATGTTAACTTTGTGAGCAATTCAATATATTCAAAGTAATTTTACTAGAATTTAAGTTGTTAGCTATTATAATTTAATGTAAGTTAACAAGATAAAGTTTTTTATTAATTAGTACTGGCAGCTATACTAAACTTATTTTTAGATGCTAAACTTGTAATATTCTTAAGTAAGAATAATAAAATAAAGAATATTTCTTTATTTAAAATTTTAATTAAATTATTAAAATTTGTTATATAAAGTTATTAAAATAAATTTGTATAATTTTTTCATTTGAAAATAAAAGAAAAAATGATGAAAATCAAATAAGCTTGGAAAAAAAAGATAAAAAAATAATGAAAATAGTTATTAAGTTAGCAACTTATAAAGTTGCTAAGTGATAAAATGTTATAAAAAAAGGAAAAGTATTATTAACTATAATAATAATTATAATTATAAAATATTATATAGTATAAATAATATATAAAGCTAAAAGTAATAAAAATATTTTTATTTAAGTTTTATAATTAATTTTAGTTATTAACTAATATATAGCTTTAAAAAGTTAAAATAAAGTTTTTAACAATTAACTTAAATATAGCAGCTTTTAAAAAATAGTATTATTTTAATACTAATAATTTAATACTTATTTAATTTAAAAAACTTTTAATACTCAATATTAATATATAAAATTTAAAAAAATAAATTTACTTAGCTTAAAAAAATAAATTACAAAGTAATAAAAAATAATTAAAAGACTAAAAATAAAAATTTATAAAATTTATAATAAATGTAAAACTTAATATAGTAAATATTAAATAAAAATTAAAAAATTATAATTATAATATATATATTAAAATAAGTAAATTTTATTATATAGCTGAAAAAATATTATTATTAAATTAAATAATTAAAAAATTAAAATTAAAATAGTTATAAAAAAATACTTTTAGATTATTATATTTAGCTAGTTAATATTAAACATAAATAATTAACAATTAAATTTACTAATTTATTAAAAAAATAGTAAAAGTAAAGCTATCAAATAAAAAATATATAATATATTTAGTTTAAATAACAATTTATTTTTTTTAAATTATAATTATAATTAAAATTTACTTAAATTTATAATTATGTTAAAATACTTAAAAATTAAAAAGCTAAAAAACTAATTAAATTTTTATTATTTATAAATTAATAAATTTATATAATAATATTTAACTAGTTAATAAATTAATAAAATAGTTAATAAAATTTTAATAAAACCAAAATTAAAAAAAAAACTTAAATTATTATTATTAAATTGTATAATAAAGTTAATAAATTAATTTACTATTAAAAATAAAATATTAACTATTATATAATATAAAATTATAATACTATATATTAATACTAAATTATTTTTATTATATTTGTAATATTTAGTCTTTAATATAATAATAATAGTAAATTTTATATTATATAATATAAAATATTATAATTTAAAAGTATTTATATAAAAAAGTTAGTAATATTAAAAAAGTTAGTAATATTAAAAAAGTTAGTAATATTAATAAAGTTAGTTTAATATTATTATTAAATATTATAGTAATAAATATAAAAGATTAATGAATAATATAGATAAGTAAAATCTATAGCAACTAAGTAGTAAAAGCAATATAATTATATAAATAATTAAAGTTATAAATAATAATAGCTATAAAAATTTCAAACTAGTTAAAAATAAAATATTAAAATATATAATATATAAAAATATATATAATGTTAATAATATTAATTATATTAAAAATAATTTAATAAAAATTTAGATTATTAGCTATTATAATTTATTATATAGCTATAATTTAAATTTTTTTAGTTATAGTGCTAATAAATATATTAAACTTATTTTAAAATAATAAACTTAGAAAATTTTTAAATAAAAATAATAAAATAAAAAAACTATTTTTATTTAAAATTTTAGTAAGTACTTAAAATTTATTATATAAAGTTGTCAAAATAAGTTTTTAATAGTTTTTTATATAAAATTAGAGAGAGAAAAAAATTAAATAAGCTTAAAAAAAAGTAAAATAGTTAAAATATTTATAAAATTATTAAGTTATAATACTACTAACTATTAAAATATAATAATAATAAATAAATAGTAGATAATAATTTTTAAAACTAATATATAATTAAAAATATTTTATTAATACTAATTTAAATTAACTTAATAATATTAAATATATTTATTAAATTATATATTAACTTTTTAATTAGTGTAAATTTCATTATTATTAAAAAACTATTTTAAAAAAAAACTTAAAAAATCAAATACTTTTATTATATAATTATAAAAAAATAAGAGAAAATAGCTTATATTATACTTATATTATAGATATAATAGTATAAAAGCAAGTTAAAAATTATAAAATTATAAAATTATAGCTATATAAAATATTAAGTATATTTTAAAAAATTATATTATTTATATAATATAGCTATATAGTTTAAAATATAGCTAAAGCTAAATAAAACTATATTTTAGTTAAATATTTTACTTTTAAAATAAGTAAATATAAAGTGCATATATTTTTAAATATTTAAAGCTAATTTTTATAGCATTATATATAATAAAAAAGTATATAATTTTATAGTAATATATATTATAAAGTTTATAAAATTCTACTTTTATTATTTTATTACTATTTAAATATTTTGCAAATTAAATAAAAAATTTAAATACTAACAAAATTAGGTAGTTTTTAGGCTTAGTAATTTATTAAATAAAGCTTTAATAAAATAGTAATTATTATAATAGTTTAAAAAACTAAATAATATAAGCTTTAATATAGCTTTTAAGCTAAAATTATATTTAAAAAAGATTTTTTTAAGTATTTTAACTATCTAAATAGTATTATTTTTAATTTAAACAATTTTTATATATGTAAATACAAATTTAGTAAGTATAGTATTTTTATATAATAGCAGTTTTATATTCATATAAATATAAAACTTCTTATTTATTACATTTTATAAAATAAAAAAGAAAAACTAGAATTTTAACAAATTATTACTATAGTTTTACTATAATAATATTAGTATTATATTAAATTTTAATATTAATTAAATTTAAATTAGTTGTAATATATTAAAAAATAAACTAACTAAAAAGAGTTTTACATTTATATAAATAGAACTAATATTTATTAGTTTATTTTTAAATAAAAATATAAATTATAAATTATTAAAATTAATACTTTAAATTATATATAAATATAAAAAACCTAAATATTAAGAATTTTATATAATATTAAAAACTAAACTTTTAATTTATAACTTAAACCAAAATTGAATAGGCAAAACTTTAATAAGTTGAATAATATAAATATAGTATAATTATATGATTTATATTAATAACTTATTTATTTAATTATAAATATACAAGTTTTATATATATTT
>JAWQFY010000469.1:0-30390 GCA_037055185.1 Capillidium rhysosporum | reverse complement strand
TAGTATAGCCGCAAGCGCTAAACAACAAAGAACTTTACCTTGTCAACGTACAACAAATCACGACTACCGTCAACTTGAATCTCCAAAAAAACATGTCGAACTTACCAAATTGTTCACGAAGCTGACATCGCCACGCCATGGTAAGACATTTTTATTTGTTTTTGTTTTTGTTTTATTTTTATTTCTCTGTTTCGTTGGAGACGTGGAGGCTATTTGAAATTGCGGATGCCCTTGTCTCCTCACCCAAATCCTATACGTTAGATTTAGTTGCCTCTTCGCTACCGGTTGGTTTGCAGTCATCGCGGCCATCGCTACCCGTAACCTGGACTACATACGAACGCATGTCGATTTTGCCACTGAATCTCCGCCAATCTCTCTTGCCTACATTGCTTACTGGATATTCACGTTTGTCGCTTCTATGATCAACAATGAAGTCAATCTCACTCCGTCGCCATTTACTAACTTCTTTATACAAATGCTCATATTTGTTGCCACCTTTGCATTGTGGTATTTTGTACTGCACAATGTAAAGATCGCCACTAGTGTCACACCAAAGACTGGATGTCACAGTATTATATTATATAAAATACTATTTCAGCTATTAAAATAATTAAAAATTAACTATATTTTACTTTATACTTATAAAATAGCTTTTTATTTACTTTTAAATATTAAAAAAGAAATTTCTATTATATTATATTTAATTAAAAAAACATGCAGTTTTTTTTGAATATAGTAAGATCAAGTTACTAAATTTTATTTTTATTTTTTTATTAGCTTTATTAAAAAGCTTTTTAAATAAATTTTAACTTTATAATAAATACTTTTTTTACTAAAATATTAAGATAAAAATAGTTAGTATAGTTTATAAATATAGCTAATAGGCTAGAAAAAGTATATAATTTACTTAAATAAAACTATTTAAAACATATTAAATATTCAAAATATAAAATTTTAATATTGACTATTTTTAAATAATAAATTATTTATATATATTTATTTAATTAAAAACTATTAGTTTATTTTTATAAACTGAAATTTACTTTTTAGTAAATTAGAAAATATATTAAACTTAATATAATAAGTATTAAACTAGTTTTAATATTTTACTTTAATAAAGTTATAAAAGTAAAATAATTTAAAAACTTAAAATAAATAAAATGAATTTTTGAGTATAAACCTAAAGTAATTAAAACACATTTTTAGTTTTTTAGTATAGAGATATAACTACTTATTTGTTGATACTTACACTGTTCAAAGTAAGTTTTAATGAAAAAGGCTTAAACAAATATTATATAAAAATTCATTTTATAGCTTTAATAATTAATGTTAAAATCTATGAAGTGTATTTGCTAAAATTAAATAATTTATAGAATTATAGAAATTAAAATATGTTAACTTAAATGAACTTTTTAATTCAAAAGCAATCCTTTTATTTTTAGCTTTAGAATAATAAAATTTATTATTTAAACCCTTATAGTAATAGCTAAATTTATAATAAAAAAACTATATTGATTTATTAAATTTTATTTTATATACCATCTGTAAGATTATATAAAATCTTAAAAACTTGGAGTTAAATGTATCTATTATATACTTAGATATCCAATTTCCATGAAGTTTACTAGAAATATTAATTACATAATTCAAGTATAATAAAACTTAATGTATTTCATTGTTTTTTAATTAAATATGATATGTATTAAACATAACCAAACAGCTGAGTAAAAAAAACAGAAATACAAAATGCTCGTTTTTTAAAATAATAGCCTAGTGTACTTTAAATTAATAGGTAAAATTAGGAAATAAAAACAAAATTATCTAAACATATAAAATACAATGATCAACAATAAATCGTATGTTTATTTAAAACCCTAGTCCTGATAAGCTTCTTCCGGATCGTTAATCATAAGCCCAGTAATTGGTTCTAAATTCTTAGCAGCATGGTGGTAGAATTTAGCTTTGGTCAAGAAATCTTCAATAATTTCCAGGTCACTTAGCTCGTTGATGAGGTGCTTGACTACTTCAACCAACTCATCCCTATTGGTGAAAGTGGAGTGTTTGATACAGAGCATCAGCTTGTTGAAGAAGTATTCACAGGGGTTAAGGAACGGTGAGTATTTGGGAATCAACTGATAGGCAATGTCGCGCTCTTTCAAAACATTCAGCAGATCCGTATCGTCTAGAAGTTGTCGATGGTAGCGCGAATCATCCAGAAAGATAATTTGTTCTTTGAATATCTCAATATTCTCTAGGATAAACTCTTTGATATGTTTAGCGGTAGTAACTTTACTATCTACGAACGTTTTAAGGGTAGGAATCTTGTTGATGGAGACAGCAACTATTAAGTTGATGGGGTTTTCAGTGGAAGGAGTAGTAGTTTTACCCCTCAAAGTCCAGCTGTAATCAACAGTCTGGTCCATATTAATACTGATTTCATCTATGTAGAATGCACATCTATACTTGTACTTTTCTAGGTCGTAAATGTACTTATTCCTCTGTGTTAATATCTCATCGTCATTCCAATAGTAAGGAATTGGGGTTGTAGTTTTCCACATACAGTTTGCCTTGCTTAATCTCTTTAAAATAGTGTTGCAATCAGTGGCGAAATTAAACTTGCTTGAGGTAAATGCTCTCAGTTCACTTGCTGAATATCCCATTTCCTCAGCATTCTCAAGCTCATATAGAAGCGCACCGATATGATCCATATTCAATTTAGATTTTCTACCTTTTCCTAATACCTCGTCACTGAATCCACTATTAGCCTTTCCATTATCGCCCATTTCACTATCAACTATTCCGGTATCAGCCGATCCATTCCTTTTTTTCTCAAAAGATTTTACTATACTGTAAATTGTAAGGCTGACGATATTATACTTTTTACACAGTTCTTTAATCGTATATTGCTTACTTTCATAATCGAGTACCAGTTGTTTCTTTTGATTAGGTCTTAGCCTTATGGGCTTCTTTCTACCATTCAAGTCATTTGAAACTATAGTGCTGTTTTCGTCTGTAAGCTTAAGGTAATTTTCATTTGCAACATTCTCCGACCCATTTCCACTTTTAATTAAATTATTGATTCCGTTCCTTTGAAGACTATTTAATAAATTTTTCTTCTCCTTCTCATATTTATATAGATTTACATAAATAATATTAAGCTGATCACGACCTTCTTTGATCAATTTATTCAAATCTTCTACTCTTTTCGTTGATTTTGATGTATTTAAAGCATCTGAGTGAGATGATAAACCATCTGAAGTTAATTCACTCAAAATATCATCACTACTCTCAATATTATTTTCAGACATAAGGTTTAAATTAGTCGTTAAATCAAATAAGTGTATGCCCTTGCTTTGCTATTCTGCTACTTAATAATCTAGTTGTTTAATCTTTGCTACCAAAATCAAAAAGCTATTTTTTCAATGAATGAGAAAAATAAAATGACTAGAAATTTAGTATCCAAAAAATCTTTCAAATCAAACAGCTTTTATTGGACATGCTGTTTTCATTCCAACTAAGTTCTATCAAAGAATACCACTTTACTTGAGTTGGTTCTGCAGTATGTCTGAAATAATTTGTAAAGTATGTAATAACCAACCTAAGAGATACAAGTGCAAGGATTGTTATATACCCTACTGTTCATTACAATGCTATAAAGAGCACAGTAAACAACAATGTAGCTCTAAGGATAAAGGTAAAGTATTTCAAAGAAAAAGTTTTAATTTTTTTTTCAATTTATAGATTCAGTTAAGGACACCTTTACATCAAAAACGACAACTTCACATAATCAAGAACCTGAAAATACCACCCATACAATAGATCCTTTAACCTTCGAACAATTGTACTTTATACGTAAAGGGATACTCGAAGAAGATTACATTCCTGAAGAAACTCTTCGAAAAATAGCGAGTGATAATAAATTAAACAATATATTGAAAGATGATAGCATATTAAAGGTTATCAGAGATATTGTAGATAGTGAAGCTACTAAATTCAATTCCGAGCAAGAGAAGGACATTATAGTGAATATCCAAAGATATATGAACTCTTTAGACAAGGAAAAGCAACACCCGCTAGAGGAGCTGTTACCCTACCTATTAACTTTACTTAAATAGATTATTATTTTATTTATTATTTTAAATTTTGCCCTTACTATACTTTTTAAATCGTAATTTGTTTAAATATATATAAATTTTTGCGAGACATCATTTTATACTTGTTAAAACCTGGCGATTAAGATGATGTTCCTTTTCTAATAGATTAATTATTAACAGCATATTTATTACAAGTTTGGTAACCCTTAAATGATATTTAATAAAGTTCATATAACTTCAATAATTTACAAAACAAAGTATCATGTTTTAATCGAATAGTTGTTACAACAAAGACGCCATAGGTTTAGAGCTTTAAATTTATACTAACTATAATTTAAACCACTTTTCAAAATTATTTTTAATTAATAGTTTAAATAAACCAGTCTAATAGTATTAAGTATATGTATATATTTTTAAAATTATATTTATTTAATATTGAAAAGTAATAAAAATTTTGGAAAAAAATTGGTATATAAGCTTTATTTTATTGAGTTGTATTACGGTTGGTAGGTACGAGTTCAGGCATCCTAAGATGATAATCTAAAAAATAGATTAGAAGAATGCTACATTATGTAAAATTTACCTCCGTTCTGGGTGATATAACGAACCCAAGGCATTGATTGATAACCGGATTTTTCCACCACTTTGAGATAACGCACCTGAATACCGGAAGTGGTAAAGTAAGGAATTTCAAATTTGATAGCGATGGGACGTTTCTTATCAATTTCCTCTATTAGAATTACGGGTTAAATGTCATAATTAGTAAGTTAAAGCTACCAGTTTTAACTGAAGGGAGACCGAACTGAGCACGGAGGGTAAAATCTCTGCCACCTTGAAACTGTTTGATTTTCCATATGAAGGCAGATTGATCTGGAGCGTAGGAAACTGAGCCGATAGTAGTCTAAAAAACTTAATAAATTTTTCTATTTGCAAAATTTACTTTAAATTTGGGAGAGTCGGCGTCAGCTGGTACCGGCACAATAATCTCTACGTTGTTGGCACTTGATTTACGTTTGAACTGAGCCTTAGCCTAAAAATAATTGTAAATATTCCAAAGTTCTAGATGAGTATTTTACCTTAACGAGATATTCAACTTTAGATCCAGTGAAAGTTTCGATAGTAGTCTCACACCAGATCAAAGGCTTCACTTGGGCGTTCATACGGTAACTCATCAATTCGAATTCACCATCAGGTGGAATAAAAGAGATGGTGCGGTCCGATTCAAATTTGGATAGACGTACACATTGGTGAAATTTCACATCTTCCATTTCCACTGATTTATTGTTATCTATTAATACCTGTTAATTCAATTGTGTATGAAAATAATTTCACTTCTTCCAGTCAAGCCGAACATTACTTTATCGTTAAGACCTAGTTTCAATTCGGGCATCCCACTTAAAAAGCAGCGCATTTTCAAAGCTCCTAGAACTTCACTTTGTAATACATTTCCATTGGTATTCACCTAATTGACAAACTAAACAAAATGCTACAGGTGAATAAAGTTACCAGTAAGTTGACAAGCTCAACTACATCTAAGAACACTTCGTTCTTACGGTATTTAATACCTTCTGAGCGCCATGAAACAGCGTTGGTAGCTGCCTTTGGAACTTTAATCTCTGTTTCTAGCTTATGACTTTCTTGGGTTATGTACCTTAAATTAATCTATATAAATAAGAACAATATTAAAAACTAATTACTCTTTCAAAATTTTAGTTTCGGTAGTCTGTGGGTACCCAAAATCCATCATTTCATCTAACAACTCATAGATAATAACGAAGTTATCTCTAATACTTTCTTCTTCTAAAGTTTTAAAATATTCACTAAATACCTAATAATACCCCAACTAAATTTTCAAATTATTTTTTAAACAAGTGTACCTTAGTTAACTTATGTAAGAACAACAGTATTGTAGCAGCATTGGAGTTACGTTTGGTAGTAGCTACTAAATATAAATTTTTGTGTCTAATATATAAATAATGTATCCCATTCGACGATAAGACTGGTAGTGCAGTATCTTCCTCTTCAGCTTCTAATAAAAGTGGCATAAATTTATCGATACTATTCATGGGAATATCTCCTCGATAGTTTCGTGAAATTAATATCTTTCCTTTCAAATCTAATACGAATATTGCGGAGGCCATTAAGATTTATTTTTTTATTGGTTTGTTGTCGATTTAAATGTACGTTTGTATCTGTATTCGAATTCCTCCCTTTTAACTCGAAAAAGCTTCTTTTGGTCTTGGGAAATAGGTTCTTAGATTTGGAACGTAAGTTATTACAATTTGTTGGCTGAACTTCGGTGAAAATAAAATTTGAAAAAGAACCCAAACTTTGAAGATTTATAATTTTAGTTGATTAACTCTTTCAATTTATTTCTTGCAGCATAATATCTAACAGTAATATCTAAATATATGTTAAATCAATGGCATATGAATACACTTTAAAGTATTATTATTTATACACTCATTCTAATATATATATAGTTTTTATTTAATGACATTAAACAATATAATTTAATAGCATTGTAAATTTTTGAAGATCCTGTACAGAATAAAATATTAGATGCAGATTACGACTATAGAGAGTATTGTTTAATCTTAAAAATTTTATCCTATTTAGCTACACTACTGCTTGTTTGAAATATATTGAAGGCTGTCAAGCTGTAAAACTTAACAAATTAAATTTTTGATGACTATTTTATTAGGCTATTTATATATTCTCATTATTCATTATTTTGAAATATATAACGAAACTAGGTGCAAGGATTTAAATAAGTAAAGTTCTAAATATTAGTATACAATTGCTTTCTTACAAATACTTTTGTAAAATCTTAATGTTATATTTTATTTAACTAAAAAAATAAATGGTATTGGTAAAATTAATCTTAATAGCTACTTTATCAGCTATTTAGTTGTTGTTGACATCTCTAATTTGTAAAAAAATTGTAAATTTCTAAACTATAATAGTCTTCAAAAGTTATCTGTATATACTAAACATATAAATAGCTGCAACTTTAATCATTTTCTTCTATCCGTAGATTATACAATCTAAATAAAGCATCTATAATTACAAAAGTTGAGTCTTCTCTATTTTTCGATTATAATCCTTCTGTTTTATCAAAATTTGAGCTACTGCCCTTAAATCACATCACTTTTTCTCTTTTACAGTGATTGCTTACTTTGAACTAGTTTATCTATATAAAGTTGGTTGCTGGAATTGACCTCAATATTTGTTATATCAAAACTTAAAATTTTGGAATATTGGAGCTCTGGGATAAAAAGGTGATAAAAATTTAGGATAGTTATAGCTGACATGGCTATTTACACTTTATAAGTATAAGTAGAAGACTAAGTTTGTTTCATTTCGGTGAAGATGGTAATTTTTTTTCAGCATTTTAAATATAATTTTCTCAACACACCTATGTTTTTTAAATAGATACAGAATCCAACACCGAATCGACTCACTACTACGTAGGTGCTCTACAATCAATCTCAATATCAAGTTTAATCGGAATAGCTGGTGTGTGGAAACTAGTAGTAGACAAGGTAAAATTGGAGGTACCTTCATTTACACTATTTATTTTGAATTTATTGCTAATATTTTTTGCTTTGTAATAAAAAGATGCTTGGCACGACTTATATTCTGGGTTCGATACTCGCACATTTTATCACAAATGGATACTTTTAATACCATCGATACTGATAGCTTTAATATTTTGAAACTTGAAACCTTTCGATACACTCTCTCCTACCGCTATGCACGTTTTAGCTATTTTCTTAGGGTAGTCGCATTCTTTAATTTTTTACTTTGAGCCTTCTGTATCAAATATATCGTTTTAGGTTCGTAGTTTCATTACTAGTTTCCCATTACTAGGTTTCTACTTTAGTTGCTATAGCGTTATTCATACTCTGTTTAACTTTAAACTTGACTTGTAAAGGAAGTAACAGATCTACCGTACTATGTGACTTATGTGGTATAGGTGGGTATTCGTGTGATCCTCACAAGGTTAATATCTATTAATTTCTTTAATTTTTATTTTTGAAGTGGATATGTTGCTTTTCAAATCATAGAATCCAGGCGATTTCGATCAAAATTTTACCTATACTAAAAATATACTGTACGAAATCAAGATTTACGAATGACGTGGTATGGCTAGTTTTCGGTGCTTTTTATATTGGAAAAGGTAAACTTTTAATTTTAATTATACGCCTAATTACATTTATTTATAATAGCAGTGGTCGAATTCACTGGACTAGGCCGTAGGATAGCTTTGCACTTAGTTTCATTTATGAGGCATACGATTACTAAATTAGGTTTATCCTTTTGCTTAGCTGAATTTCTTCTAGCACCTTTCATCCCCTCCAACTCGGCTCGAGAAGGTGATGTAATTGCACCTATCGTAACCTCAGTAATCGGTGTGATAAGTGTACATAGCTTAGACTTTAACTCTGATACCAACGAAGATAACGTCACCCTGACGGCAACAGTTGTACCAAATACTTAATCCTGGTAGCTGCCCAAACTAATTTAATATCTGCCTTTATGCTCCTAACTGGGTTGACGTTCAACTCTATAGTTGTAGCTAAAGCCTTCCAAACACTACATATCGATTTTGACTTCGTACCTTAGTTGACTGGTGCTTTCGTTCCTGAATTTCTCATCCTTATACTACTACCTTCATTTTTAAATTTGTTGGTAAATCCTGAAAGGTATGATAGTAAAATTATATTGGAGAACATTGATATTCATATCGATCAGGCTGGCCCTCTATGTATGAGAGAATGGGTAAATATATTATTTATTTAGATCTCATCACCTACTTATATATATTTCAATTAGAAACTGGTTGGGATTCTACTAACCTGGCTCACTATATGATCTACTGAAGCTCATACCGGCTTTAACAACACTCTCATAGCTTATCTGGTTGTGGTAATACTTATTATTACCGAAATTCTACCTTGGGACGACATCGCCAAGAATACCAAAGCTTGGGATACCTTGTTCTGATTATCTGGTTTTATGGTACTCGCTGAACAGCTTACCAAGCTTAAAATGTCCGCTTTTTTAGACACCAATTTGATTGCCTCTCTCTTGCATTACCAACTTCTTCCAATATCTTCTATACTTGTACTAGCTGTCACTTACTTCACTTCCACGTATATGTTCTCATCAGTTACCGAGTATATAGTCACCCTAGCTGCTGCGCTCTTTAAAGCTGGAGAAGCCTCAGAATGTCCACCCTACCTCTTAGTCGCTCTTATTGCCTATTTCTCGTTGTTGACCTGCTGTATGGTAAATTTTCTTACTTCTAGTTTTTAGCATCTACTAATTTTCAATTTTGATATCCTTCTAGACTTCTTATTCGACAGGTAAGCTATTTTTAACCTACTTCTTCAGTACTAGCTTCATCTTCAAGGTTCCTTCGCCATCTATTTTGATCAGGGGCACGTACCGCATATTCAGTGGTTCAAAATCGGCATACTCATGGCTACATTCTATCTATCTGTCTATTTAACATTAGGCCTAGCTTGGTAGTGGCCACCTCCACCCTTCCTCACTATATACATTAAGTATCAATAGTTTATAAAATCCAAATTGAGGACTATGGTTATTTTTTTGCAAATTGCTTTTGAGTATGATTTTAGATGTTTAATAAATTTTGTGATATTTTATAAAATGAAGGAGGTGAAATTATTTCTTCCTTTGTCATTTAATAATACTCTATTAGACTATCCAGTCTTTTAATATAATAATTATCTTAATAGTAAAAACAAAATTCTTTAAAATATTAGTATAAGTTAATTTATAAATTTTAATCTTTGGAGCATAGAATTTATCTTATTTGCTTAGCTATTTTTGCTTTAAAATCTAATATAGTTAATAATCAAAATTTAAAAAGCTTTTTGAAAAGTTTCTTATTTGTAGAAAACAAAGACATTAGAAAATGTAGGAAAATTTTAGTATATAAGCTTATAGTAAATTAAAGTCTAAGTTTTTATAATATTTTAATGCTATTTTAGTTTATATATTTTGGTTTATATTACTCTATTAGTTTTTTAATTATATAAAATAAATATTTAATTATAAGTTTATTAATTTTTATTTTTATTTTCAAGTTAATTTAAAACTAAAATTTAATAAATCTAGATTTTAAATTAAAATTTAATTTTTTTATTTATTAAAATTATATATTTTATATTAAGTTAGTTTAGAATAAATATTAATATAAAAGATAATTTTACTAAATTAAAGTTATATATTTATAATTAGATATTTTAAAAGTAATTTATATATTATAAAAACTAAATTTTATATAAGTATAACTAAAATTTTATATTAAAATTAATATTAAGTAAAATATATTAACTATTAGTAATCAAAATATTTTAAAAAATTACTATTATACTAATATATTTATATATTAAAAAAATTTTATTATATAATTATTAAAATAATAAAATATTACAGTTTATATTATAACTTTATAATTAGTATAAAAGTGAAAAATAAAATAATAACTATAAAAATAATTTTTTTTAAATATATATTAAAAAATATTACTATTATATAGTAATATTATATAATTAGTAATATAGCTATAAATATTAAATATATAACTTTTACTTTTAAAGTATAGCTTTAAAAGTAAGTAAATTTAAATAATTTTTAAATTAAGTAAAATATTAATATAAAGTTTTAATATAAAGTATTACTAAATAAATATTAAAAAAGTTAACTTTAAAAAAAAAATAAAATTAAAAACATTTTTTTTAAAGTATAATATTTAAAAATATAGTAGCTATTTAAATAACATTATTTAAATTTTTGTAATAATATTGCAAAAATAAAAACTATATATATTAGTTAACTTAAATTATAAATATTTATAACTAGTAGTTATAAGTATTAATTATTAGCAAATTATAATTTAATTCAATTTAATTTTAAATAAAGTTAACTTTTAAAAGTTAATTTAAAAAAAATTAAAATATATAATAATATAATTTAAAAAATATTTATCTACCTAAGTTGTTTAATTTTTAATTATTTTTTAGATAAAGCTTAGAAAATATTTCAAATATATATATATTACTTAATTTATATAGCAAGAAAAATTAATAATTTATAAAATTATATTAAATATATTTAATTTTTATAGCTAGTAAAAGCTTTATTAATAAAGCTATTTTAAAAAAACTTATAAATAACTATATCAAATATATATATAAAATTATAATATTTTAATAAAGTAGATAAAGCTTATAGTTATAAGCTTAAGTTTTTATAAAATTAGCTTATAACTAAAAAAGTACTAAAATATAAATAAACTTTTTTTTTGAAATTATAATATTAAATTTTTTTAATTTTAACTTTTTTATTTTAATAATATAAATATATTATAAAAATTTAATATATAATTTATTATATTATATTATATAACTTTTATTATTATTAAAAAATTATAATTATAATTTATAAATATTAATATATATATATTTTTAACTTACTTAATAATTTTATTATTATTATTTTAAACTATTATAATTACTATTAAAAAATTATATTTTTTAATACTTTAGCTTAATATATAAATTAACCTATTTTATAAAATACTTTTAAAGTGCTATATTTAAACTATTATTATAGTTTACTAAATTATAAATTAAATTAATATAATATAAAATACTATTTAAGCTAAATTTAGCTAATTAGTATTTTAGTTATATATACTTTAAAATTCTATTATATATAGTTATATTATTTTTTATTAAACTAAATTTTTAATAATAATTACCTTTAATTTTAGCTAAGTTCTATAGTTTAAAAAAATATTAACTATCTAATTAAAAAATATATATTTGACTTTTCTTATAATTAATTTTATTATTAATAAATAAATTTTAGTAAATTTATATGTATTTTTATTATATATATATTAATATATTAAAAATATTAATATTTTTTATTTATATACTTATTAAAATTATATTTATAGTTATGCTTTTAATATTTATTCTTATCTTTAAATAATAAATTATAGTTTTTAATAAACATATATATTGAGTATAATATATTAATTATTTTTTTATTTTCTATTTATTTATTAAAATAATAGAATTAAAATATAAAGGGTAATAGTTTATTATTTTATCTATAATAGTATAATTAGATAGAGTGAAAATAGTGCTATTATTTAATATAATTAGCATATAATTATTTTTATTCTTTATTTAAAAAAAACAAATTTATTGGTAGTTTTATTTCTAGACATTCTATAGTATAAATGTTAACTATTTTTCTAAATATATAGCTAATTGATTAATTTTTATTATTAGCTATATAAAGTATACTTCTACATTTCAAAATAAAGTTTTAATATTTGATTGGAATTAAAAACAACACCTTAAGTTTATATGTTTGTATGAATTTATATCATAGGCACTACTTCCTTCTATATACCTTTTTTATTGGTTGGTTTCACTTCAGCATCAACTTTGTAAATTTAAAATTAGATTGTAAAGTTTCTAAGCATGTAGTTTTGACTAATATTTGCTATAAAAAAATAATAACGTACTATATAAAATAAACTGTACTGTAGATCCTATATTCGTTAAAGATATCAAAATATAGATGTAAATCTTTCTTTATAGGTAGAAAGCTTAAGCTCGATGGAATTGAACAGTAACCATTTTTTAAAATAAAAAGCTACGGTAGGGTTCACAAAAAATTTAGAACTATATTTATGTAAAAAGTGCATTTGAAAAGGTATATTTTATCTTTATTGAAAGCTACACAAAGACCTGTCTTGCCGAAGCAAAAAAAAATTGATAGAAAAGTTAAAGCTGCGATTGTAGTAGGAACGAACAGTATCTATAACATAGAAAATAACAAAAGAAATGGTAAACGGAAGGGTGGGAAGTGGAGGGGAAGAAGAAATATGTCTAGTTCAGTATGTACAGAATGTTGGGATTGGAGAAGGTATTTAACGGATGGGTTGCTGTAGGGGAGAAAGAGGGGAGGAGGGTAAGGTTAGGAAGGTAAGTTATGTAGTATAAGTTCGTAGGTAAGTAAAGTTAAAGCGGAAGCTGGCGCGGTACGTATTAAGTTGGTAACGAGCCCTCGGTAGAGACCACGGTAGCCTTCCTCTTTTAATATAATTTGGAAGGTGTGGAATACACCTTTGTATTTGTACGGTTTAGTATTCTGGTTCTGCAATCGAGTACGGATAACTTCGTGGGGATAGGTTACGCATGAAGCTACCATCTTAGATATAGAGGATGCTATTACTATAGAACTTAGTTGTAAAGAATGATTGTTGGTACGATCCTTAGAAGATAGAGAAGTTAAGTACGATTTGAGATGTTCGTACAGTGGGAACTGGACGATGACGTGGCTGACTCCAAGTAGGGAAGGGGTAAGTCCTTTGTAAAACCCTTTGAAGCCCTCGTTATTAAAAATATTTTGGAATGCGTCCAGCGTACCTCTATACTTGTAAGTAGTAAATTCGTTCTGAGTCATAAGCCTAGTCTTAATAACCCAGAACGGTGAGGTGACCAAAGTGGAGGTAGCACCGGCTCCCATAGCACTTAGCATCTGTATACCAGTTGATGATTCAGGGAAGTTTAGGTTGAAAGCTAAGTTTGCTTTGAAATAGTCGTAAGTTACAAAGTAGATAGTCCAAGTCGGTAAGTAGCCGAGTAAAGTTGGTCCTAGTCCACGGTACAAACCGGGTATACCCTCTTCGAACCAGATTCGTCGTAAAGAAGGTAAAGTACCCCTATAAAGAGTTTCCTTCGCTTCTTTAACTTCTTTTGGGTTAATCTTCACGTACCGGTTGGTCTGCTTAGCTTCTTCTTTCCGCCTATCGATCGATTCCAACTTTTTCTTAGCTTCCAAAACTTGTTGGGAAGTGACGACCGCTTCTACCCCTTTAGGTACGTACTGGTTCTGTAACCTAGTCTTAACTACATCCAACGGGCATGTCACTACACTGGCTACTAAACCAGCACCCGCTCCAGCTAACGTCTGATTTACTTGGTTGAAACTGCGGCGTTCTACCATCGAATAACTTCTTTTCACTACCTTACTTCTACTGAGTTATCACTATTCTAATAAATTCAAGTCTTATTTAAAATCAATTTTTATACTAAAAAGAATTGAACTTGGATTTAACGTTTTTAGTTATTTATTTTTTACCTACCACATCACTTTGCATAAATTGTGACACTAAAACTGTTTTTCCTAAAAACTTAAATTTAGTCTTAACCTCCCAATATCCGAACAGACCGAAATGGAGAAGCTGAATAAAAAGTTGAAATATTTCGATGCCTTCCCTAAAGTTGACCAACAACTACAACAAACTACTAAATTAGGTGGTATGTTAACTTTCTTAGTTACATTCCTAGTTATATTTTTAGTTTACGGGGAGTGTAGTAACTATTTAAAAGTTAAACAGGAATATGAGTTTTTAGTAGAGAGTCAATTGGATAACAACGAAATGAAGATTAATGTAGATTTATCGGTTGCTATGCCCTGTAACTGTAATTTTTTTTTTGCTTTTTAAAAAAAGTGTTAATTAGAATTACGTTCTTTTTTTTGAAATATAGTTTTGAATATCGATGTACATGATGCTTCAGGTCATTCTATACATATGCAAAATCAGATCAAAATGTTATCGGTATACTTTCTATTACTCATAAATTTAAGACTAAATTTCAACCTTCTCTATTGTCAAAAGGTACATTTTGATAAAGGAACTGCTCAAGAATTCAAGTAAAAAAAATCTAATTTTTCATTCTCAATCTTTTAACTTTTCTTTCATTTAAATAGGAAGGATGGTAATCACTTAGATGAAGATATAGCTGATATGGTCTACCGTGCTCATCAAAAACCTAAAGTAGATAAAGTTAAGCTTAACAACGGTACATATTTTACTTTTATTAATTTTTTAACTTGAGCTTTCTGGGGGGTTTTAGGTGAAATACAGGACGCATGTAGGATTAAAGGTTCCTTCAAAGTTCGAAAAGTAAAATACATTTATTTCTAGTTATTTTTTAAACTATTGTTTAGGTAGCAGGTAACTTCCATATCACACCACAAGGTCACGGTCACGGTGGTATACATACCCCTCATAACGGTAATCTCCCCTATTATCATTTTAATAATTTTTTGGGGATTTAGCTATTAACTTCACCCACCGTATCGATAAATTTTCGTTCGGTGAGCCGTACCCCAGGTTGATCAATCCTTTAGATAATTCATTAAACCTGGTGGAATCATGTAACTACTTTATCACATTTGGTAACTAACGGTAAATTTGTTAGCTTTCGATCTGTTTCAATACTTCCTTTCAATAGTAACCCCTTTTTTAACCGTTTATCTTTATTAACCGCCCATTTTGTTACAAAGGTACCCACTATCTACATAGGTAAAAATGCAACCCGTACCTCTTCTTTTGCTAAAATTCTGATTAGACAACCACGAGAACTGGTTGGTCACCAACCAGTACGCGGTAACCCACCACCGCACCCGTAACGAAGCAGGTACGGCGATCCCAGGTATATTCTTCCAGTATAATATCGAACCATTGCTAGTCAAAATTAGTGAACAACGACCCAAACTTTCGACATTTTTAGTACGGCTCTGCGGGATTGTGGGTGGGCTTATAGCTTGTACCGGGTTCTTAACTAAAGTACTAGCTCAAATCTTACCCTCAGTTGCACCAAATCGGTTTTTAAATGGAAAAAATAAACATCAGTCACTTTAATCTTTTTAAACTCCTAATTTTTTATGGTAATTGGGGAGCTTTCCTACTAGAGGTGATGACCTTAACTTGCTTAAAATTGCTGTAAGTTATGTTGTAGGTACGGAGCATGTACTGAGTAGCTAATGCAACCCCTTCGATCGGGTACTTCAGTAGGTCGATCCATCCTTGGAACTTGGAGTGCCACAACAAGGAAACAACCGGTACTACTTGCAACAGCGGTACTGTACTGGTGACATGTAAGTTGTTGGTATATATGGTCTTGACCAACTCCACTAAATCTAAAGGGTAAGCTACTTTCACTAACTCACTTATTAACTTAATAATGGTCTTCTTCTCAGTACCATTAGCATCTACTTTACTGTTAGTCTCCAATATATTGATTCGTTGTCAGGTAAATTAGAAAACCTAATCAAAATATATTTCCCTACCAGATCCATACCACTTTAGATTATCTAATTGTGCTTCAGCAGGGTTTATATTGGTAACTTATACCTACTGAATCCTAACTTACACATCTTACTAACTTCAATTTACATCTCTGACTTATAAATTATATTTTAACTAGTAACATCTAAATCTGTATTACTATCAACTATCTCCAACATAGTACTTTTAGCTAATAAAATAATTAAAATTATAGATAGTTTAATAAGAAAGCTGTTGGACACTAACTTTTACTGTGGAATTAGATGTTAAAACTTTATAGCAGAGGTATATATTTGTTATACATCCTTTCTTTTTTAAAAATTGTAAATAATAGTTAGTTAGTAGAATTAGTTAAATCTATAGTTTAATTAAATTTATAATTTCTTTTTTTACTCTTTTTTTTGGTATTTTAATAGAATTTAACTTAAAAGCTTTTTTATAGCTTTTTCTTTATTTGAGTTTGTATTTAATTAGCTTATTAATTACTTTTAAAAAACTAATATACCTTATACCTTCAAATTACAACTATATTTTTCAAGTTAAAAGAGAGTTAAGCTATTTTAACTTATTTACTTTTAACTTTTTATTTTAATTTATTGGCTAACTACTTTATTTTTATTAAATAATAGTAAATTTTAAGTTTAATAATAAAGTAATAAATTAGTTTTATTAAAATTAGATTTTTTAAAGTTTTTTATATTAGAATTTTATTATTAAAGTTAATGATTAATATCTGTTAAAAACTTTTTCTATAGTAATAATATTAATTTATAAATTTAAGAATTTAGTATATAATTTACAAAACTTATTTTGATAGTTTTTAACTTTAACTATAATAATATCTAATTAGCATTTTATTTATATTAATAACTTGTATTTTTAAAGTTATATTATGACTTTAAATATAATATTAAATTTATTATTTTAATTTTATATTTTTATATTAATAATCTAATATAAGCTTATATATATTTTTTTTTAATATTTTATTTTTTTACTTATATAAACTTTCATTAATAATTTACTATATAGTTTTTAATAATATTTTTAATAAGCTATATTATAGCTTTTTTATTTTAGTTTTTAATTTTTTTAAGTTTTAAGCTAATTAAAATAAAAATTAATAAAATATTTTAAGAAACTTTAAATATATTATAAAATTATAAGTTATTGACTAGCTTATTTTTATTTTTTTATTTTATATATGTTTTTAATTTATTTTTAAAATTATTAATATATATTTAGATTTTTATTATAGTAATACTATAGCTTTTAGCTTTTAATATTTACTTAAACAAATCTTTTAAATTTATTTTTAGTTTAAATTTATTAGATTTTTTTTAATTTTTAATATAATAATATTTATAATATTCTATTTACAAATCTTAATTTTTTTATTTAAAATATTAAATTTAGCTTAATTTAGTTAAAACTATAAAAATTATAATTTTAGTTAAAAAAGAATAAACCTAAATAATTTTTACTATATATATTAAATAAAAGTGCTAAATTATTTTATTTTACTTTATTTTTAATATATTAAATTATTAATTTAAAATAATAATAAAATTTAATAATTAATTAAAAGTATTATTAAAAATAATATTTTTTTTCTTAATTTTAATTTTAATTAAAAAATTAATACTATATTTTATACTTTTTACCAAACCTTATTATTTATACTAATAAGTGTACTTTTTATCTAACTGCTATTAATAACATTTTTTAAATTATAAATTAGAGTATTTGGTTTTAAATTCTTAATACATATTAATAAATACTACTAAAAACTTAAAATATTATTATTACTAATAAAACTTTAATATAGCTATTGATAAAAATATAAATAATATAAAAGAATCAATAAAAAATCTACTAAAAACTAAATGAAAAATATTAAACTAAATAAGTTAAAAAGTATTTTTATTTAAATATTTAACTAATATAGAAACTAAGAGATTATTTTAGCTAAGATAATAGTAAATGAAAATTATATGTTTGAAGATAAGACCAAAAGAGTAAATAACGCCTTAAAAATATTTATAAGCTAAATTTACAAGATACGTATTTATAGTACTTAAAAAAATGTATCAGAGTAATATAAAAATAAAAAATGGCAAAGTTAAACTATTTATTCGATAGAAATACAATATATATATATTTATACAAAAATGGATAAAGATAATGCTTAAACAGAAAAGAGTAAAACGTAAGAATTTGATAGGTGAATAATTTTTCTATGTAATGTTGTATGAGTGTTCCGATATTCGCATATCCATACAACTACTCTATAAAAGTTTCTCAAAAAATTAGCATATTAATGAAATCTAACTTCATTAAAATGCTCTTTTTTAAAAGATTCTAAACTATAAATATTCTAAGTCTATTTTTATAAATACTTAAATAATGCGCTATAAATAATTGCAATAAAAGGCATATAATTCTATATTATTTTCACTCCTATTACTTTTATTACAATCAACTAACTGTTTGCCATTATAACTGTATATTAAGTTGATGGATTAGTTTTGTTATTTTAAAATTAAACTTAAATTTATAAATACTAAAGATTAAAATCAATTGGAATCAATTATATCGAACCAACCGAACCTTTTTTAATTATACCATCATTAATAACAGGATGAAAGTTTTGCCAAAATCATTAAATTTGACTACCAATTGATATTTACTCATCCAAATTGTGAATAAACTCACTTTTGAAATACAACCGCTAATTTAAAAACTAATTTTCCGCACTTAACCATTTTAGCTAATGAAGTTGTGGATATTTAACTAAAATAGGAACTGATTACAAATTATTTTCAAAAATAGGAATAGAAGTAAAGGAGAATTAGTATTGAGCAGATTTTATTGGTTTTTATTTATTAACTACGTAAATTGAAAGTTTATTAAATCAAAATCTTAGCAAAAAGTTAGTATCAATAACCAGCAGTAGTATAAGTAGTAGATAAAAATATAAATTGTATAATTTAAACCAAATTGCTATTTATTATACTTAATATTAGACTTCTTATTTCCATTAAAATTATAAATTATCCTATTTTAAACTAACTTTTATAAAATCTGATAAAATTATTTAGTATAAAAATAAAAATAATTTATAAATCATAAGAATATAAATTTAAAAATAAAAAATATGAATTAAATATATCGATAAATAAACATAAAGTAAACTTGTTAGTAATTTAATTGAATTATTCCAAAGAGAAAGGATTTTGAGGTTTAGATTCACGTTTAACAAAGACGATATCCGAAGAGTTAGCGTTAGAAGAGGAAGTTTGGGCACAGAAAGCAGCGAACTCATCTTCAAAGAAAGTGTCTTTAGCTGGTTTGGTATTACCGTAAGAGAAAGATTGACCACGGCGAGGTATAGGAGGAGGAGCTTGAGTATTAAAAGCGACAGGCTCGAAACCATCGTTGTAGCTATACGATCTCTGTTGGGATTGCGAATTAGGGATTGAGAAGCTAGAACTTTTAGTAGCCCCCCTTCGATTCTCCCTTACATTTTTCGTTGGAGATCCCCAAGCGTCCGGGTAGGTTTCAGCATCGATATAACGTTTGATAACCTCTACATCGGAAAGCTTTTCTTTGTTAGATTTAGCTTTAGACTCTCGGTTCGAACCAGCGTTCTTAGATGACTCGTACATACCAGACATCTCGCTCTTTAAGTAGTTTCTAATATGTTGTAAGTCTTGGCGGTTCTTCTCACTTGACGAAGTCCTGCGTCTAGTATACTTGCCGACCTCCAAATTATGGTATAGGTATGTGTTCTTCACCCAGTCTACTAGTCCCATATTAAAGTTACTTATAATTGAATTGAAAGTGCAGATTAATTTTGGACGTTTCCCGCTTTTATACCGTTTTGAATTATTCAAAACTTTCTACTCAGAAATTACTGTCTGGAACTCATCAGATTTTTGTCAGAATTAAGTTGTGCTTGTCGGCTTATTGTTTTCTAATTCTTGTTTTGTCCATGTTTTCAATTCAGCTGATTAATAATAACTTAGATTACTTAAAAAGTGTTCCTAGAAAAATTCAAGTTTAACAGAATGCGATAAAGATTTTAAATTATAACGAATAATGTAACAGAACGTAGAACGGGATGCAGAAGCTAAGTAGCTAAAATTTAGTATTCGGTATGTTGGAAGAACAAGTTCCAAACTATACCTTTGAAGTTACTTTACCGTATCGAGCTGTGATAGCCGAAGAATACCTTTTAGAAAACTGGATGGGAAATGATTAGTTGTTAGGAAGATATACTTGAGATGATTTAAGTTATACATTTGTTAATAATTTGTGCTAAGATAGATAAGTTATCGCTTTATTTCTATAAAGCTATTAGATAATTAATGCAAGTTGTAGGCTTGTAATGGTAGATCATATCGAATTACGTAACCAATAGTAGCCAAGTATATTAAAGTATTAATTCAAAATTTCCTAAACTTTGGTCACCAGATTTGATTTGTTCGGGATGAGCTGAGAGTCACCCTGTTCGAGTATACCTCCACTTAATAGTAAGTGGCTGTATGGGAAACTTAATGGGACATAGATAGCTCTGCAGGCAGTAAACATAACTGTTTCGGAGATACTAGTTGGAGAGGACTGCAATTTAAGCTTGTTTGATTATCTATATCATGGATATACTAAATCACTAGACAAAGAAAGATCAATTAATGATAAAAGCCACGCTTTCTCAGCAATTGGTTGCTTATTGATGTAATTCAAGACATTGATATTTTCAAATATAAATATGTTGTCAGCCTAACAAGGTAGAAAATAATAGTTTTTGGAAAACTCCTTATAGGGTTAAAATTAAAAGGTACAACCTCAAATAAGAACTTTGAAGTTTTAAATCAAATACTTAATAAAATTTAAAATAAGAAACTAAAATTTCACACAAATATACTTGAAATTAGATAATTGTATTTTAGGTTTAAATTTGTTCGATGCAACATTATGCAAGCAAGCAAGATAATATTATCTAAAAATGTTATTTTTATTCTTGTTAAAATATGGTACAAATAGGTATAAACTAAAAAGTCTTAAATACTTGATTTTTTACCAAGTAATCTGTAAACTTTATAGTATTTAAATATATATTATACTAATAATAATCTCTTGCTACATGAGAGTGGCATTATAATACTATTTCTATTTTGTATGGATATATATCTAAATTTTCTTTTATAAATTAAAATTAAAAATATTTAAAACTTTAAAAGATATTAAGTACTTATATTGTTAATATTATAATAAAAAAATCTTAGAATAAAACATATTATCAACTAATTTTTCAATGTTATCTTTAAGGTATAATATATTTAAAACACTATATTTATGGTTTTTGGTAAACTAAAACTGTAGTATTTAGTGTAAAAACTTATTACTATTAAAAACCACTATTTTTACTTTAAAAAAAAGGTTTATCAGAAGAAAATTATTAAAGTGTCAAAAAATTCTTACAAACTATATATATTATTATCCTTATAAGCTATTTATTTAAATTAATAAAAAATAAAATAATTATATATATATATATTATTAATATAATAAAATATAGTTAAAATAATAAAAATATTAAGCTAGTATTTATAATTTAAAAGTTAAGTAAGTTATTTTAGTTATAAATATTATTATTAAAAAATAAAACCTACTTTTTTATAATTATTAGCTAATTTTAAATAAGCTTAATAAATAAAATTTATATAAATTTGGAAAACTTTTTATTAGCTTAATTAAAATAAAATTTTAATTTTAAATTTATAATTAATATAAACTAAACTATTATAGTTATCTTATTTAGCAAATAGCTAATTTTAATTTAAATAAGTTATATAAATAAAATTAAATATACCACTTTATTAATAATACTAATATATTTAATTTTATTCTTAAATATTTTATAATAAAAAATTAAAAAATATATTTATTAGTAGTTTTATTATAATATTTATTATTAAAATTATTAATTGTAGCTATTAGTTTATTGAAAGTTATTTTGAATTTAAATTTAAAGCTTTTAAGCTTTTAATTATATAATAGTTTAATATTAGTAGCTTATAAATATCTTTTATTTTACTAGTATATAAAGCTATTTATTAAAAAAAATCATTAAAAATATAATTTATATTTATTTTATTAACTAAAATATATTAATTTTATATAAATAATATTACTTTATTTTTATATATATTATAAAGTTAGACTTATTAATTAGTTTTATTAAGTTATTACTATTTAAATATATTTAAGTTTTAAATTCAAATTTAAACTTATATATTTAAATTTTTTATTTATTATAAAAACTAATTTTAATTTAATAGTAGAAAATTATTTTAATAGCTTTAAAAAAACTACTAATATAAACTTATTTTTAATACTAAAATTTTATAAATTATATAAAATATACTTAATAGTATAAATTTATTAATTTTATTTATAAAATGTTTATTAAATAATATAAAATTAATAATAATTTTTTAATAAAATAAATATAAACTATTATATTAATTTTTATTATATAAAACTGCTAAAAAAATATAACTATAAAATCTAATTTTCTAAATAATTTTTTTTATAATATCTTTTAGTTTATTTTATAATATTTTTAAAATTTTATTACCAGCTATTATTAGTTAAAAAATATCTAATATTTGTTAAGTAATACTTTATATTATAATTAAAATTTTTTAAAAAATATTGTATTTTTAATAAATAGTATTTTTATAAAGTAAAATTTATTTTTTAAGCTTAATATTTATAAAATAATAAATGTAAATTTATATAATAAAAGTAAAAGTATATTAGTAAATAATAAACTATATAGTTATAAATTATTTTTATTTAAGTTTATTATATAATATTATAATATAAGTTTATAAAAATTTAAAAAAAGCTTTAATTATATAAATAGTTAAGTTTTAAAATAAATTTTAAAAAAGTATTAACATTTAAAAGCTAACTAAAAATATTTTAAAATAGATAAAATACATAAATAAAAGTAATTAAGAAAAAAATATATAACAATTTTATATAGTAAAATTAATTATTAATAAAAAAAAATAATTAAATTTTTTTTATTAAACTATTTTATATAATTTTATAATTAATTTTATAAAAAAATAATATATTAGAAAATAAAATAAAATAAAAAATTTATATAATAATAAAACTTAAAAATATATAAAGTAGTAATAGTAAGTAATTTAAAAAATATAAATATAAATACTAATTAAAAAAAATAAAAGTCAAAATAAAATTTATATTTAGTAACTAATATTTATATATATATAATATATAAAAAAGTATATTAATTTTTTTAAAAATAAAATTTTTAAATTTAAATAAATAATAAAATAAAATAAATAAATAAATGCTTAAAAGTTTTTTTTAAATCTAATTTTAACTAAACTTTTTTAGTAATTAAAAGAATATTTATAAATAAATTATTAATTTATATTTAAGTAAATATAAAATTACTAATATATATTTTATTTATTTTTTAATAAAATATATTATAATAATATTTTATTAAGTACTTAATTTAATAGTAAACTTATTAGTTTAATTTTAGTTTGATTATACTTTAAAAATTTTAAATATATTATAAAATTATATAAAAATAAAGTATAAAAAAGTTTATTTAAGGTAATTTTTTTTAGTAATATACTTAATAGTTTACTTATAAAAGTATTAAATAAGCTTTAAAAATAAAATAAGCAATTTACTTTAAAAATTGCTTAAAGAGTTAATTTATAGTAAATATTATTTAAAATATATTAAGTTATTAACAAATTATTTATTAGAAAAATATACTATAATAATAATAACAAAACTATTATACTTATAAAATATTTTAAATATATACTTGCATTAATAATAAGATAATTATACTATTAAAGTATTTTATATAAAAACTTGCTTTAAAAGTAAAGTTATGTTAAGCAACTTTTTAATAAAATACTTTTACTATAAAAAATATTAATTTAAATTAAGAGTTTAATACTATTAAAAAATTAATACCAATGCAAAAATAAAGTAATAAATGCCTAAACTTAATATATTAGATAGAAAATTATAGTTTTAGCTTTAAAATATAGTATATTTAAGTTTATATTATAATTATAATAAATTTAATAAAGTAAGTTTTTTTAATACTTTATATTATCTAAATAAAGGTTTAATTTTTTATATTATTTAAATTAATAAATTAATATATTTTAAATAAAAAACATCAATTTTATTTATAATAATAGAAATTAATAATAATATAATAACTATTTAGCAATTTTATAATAAATAATATATAAAAATTAGCTAATAAAATACCTTTAAAAAACTTTAATATTATAAAGTTAATATTTTAAATTCTAAATTTGTAAAAAAAATTAATATAGCTTAACTTCTATTGAAAGCTAAGTAAAATAAAATTTGCAAACTTTTTTTTTAAATTAAGCTATAATAAATTAGATAAAAAAAAGTGATTTTTAAAATCTTGTTTTATAAATAAGATAATTAAAAAAAGATAAAATTCTACTTAAGTGATTGAATCTGTATCTTCTAACTGGATTGTTATATAATAAGATAAAAAATTATACTGGTCAGTTAAATTAATTAAAATTTTATTTAAACATATAATTTAAATTAAAAATAGTTATATTCAAAATATAATTAGAGTTTCTAAAAGGGTTATAATAAAAAAACTAATCAAAAATTTCAGCAAGTATATTTGTAAATCAGAAAGGCATAGTAAGAAATTCTAAGATTAATTGACAGAAATACATTACATAATTTTATGATAAAAATAAGTTATAATAAAGTCAATTTAAGTAAATATGGGCATAAGATGGCTTACAAGGCTATTAAACTTTAATATTATTTAAGCCTGTAAGACAAAAAAATTCACATTTACCAACCACCTTTCTTCTTCTTACCTTTAGCAGCTTTAGCCTTATTTTTGTTTTTACTATCTTTAGTATCTTTACCATCCTTCTCCTTCTTAGCACCTTCATTACTGTTACTTCTAAAGGCAATGTTAAATTAAATTCAAACCGGTAAAAAAATTACGATTGAACTTCTAGGACAGCACCCTGAGACCCACGGACCTGTTTATTTTTACCTGGTTTGTAATAGGATCTAGCTTTGAGTGGTATCCACCGTTCTAAGTCCAATTTACCACTAGTATTTTTAGCGGGTTTGTTCTTGTGTTTTCTACTACGTCTCTTAGTTACGTTAATTCTCCTAAAATTCAAATTATTAATACTGCAGTTTAAAAGCGATCTAGTAAATTTACCGGATAGGTTCAAAAGTACGTTTTATGTTACGGTCGAAGCTTTTAACGATATCTTCCAAATCGGAACTAACTTCGAAATCAGGTAAAATGTCCAAGTACTGCTTCGCTTTTTGAATGTCAAGGTGGGATAATGCCTGTATGAGGCCGACTTTAGAGGAGTCGTCGTCAGGGTTCTGTTCCAACAGCTCCTTAAAATCCTGTACGGCGGCCTCAGCCTTCCCACTGTCTAATTTACGACGCGCTAACTGCCTTCGTACAACGGTAGCGAACTGAGCCTAACGTGTTTAGCAGTTAATAAAATAAATTTAAAACTTAAATTACTGAGTGCTTGGTTGGTGTAGAGTAAGCTTGATTTAGAAGTTCCGCAGCTTTAGTATCCTGTTGAGTCGACTCGTATAACCAAACTAAAGTTCCAACTAATCCTGGCAAGAACTTAGAATCAGTATCTGATAAATTGTGACGTAGGGTTTCGATCTGGCTTGCTGCCTTAGCAAAATCGTTCTGACGTATGTAGAGTTGTGCTAAGATAAGGTTGACAGTAATACTGGCGGGGTCGCTTTTCAATGATGACTAGGAAGTATCGGTAAGTTAAAATGACACTACGTATATGTACCTGTAGATCATGTATAGCTTTATCGAGCTTATTTTGGCGACATAAAGCAATGACACTGTTAATACGAACGGCATCGGATTCAGGATTCAATGACAACATACGAACAGCTTTCTCTCGACTAGCTGGATACTAAACGTCAAGTTAATATCAAAGTAGTTTTATATCATTACCCTTCCCATAGTCAAAAATAAAGTGGCTTCGTTAGACAAAATAGCTAATTTCTGGTAGTTAAGTAGTCTGAAATTAAGAGTTTGATCTGAAGCTCGTAATAACTTGAGTACCGAATCAAATACTTTCTCTTCGGTATCTCTAGTGGCAACTAAATTATTCGAAGCAACAGCTAGTACTGTCTTATCAGCAGATCTAAAGCTATTTAATTTTAAAAATATGAAAAAGATTTACTTGGTGGCTAAGATACCTTCATAAATCTGTAAAGCTTTTTGAAGTTGATTTTGTTGCTGATAAATGAATGCAATTTGGACCATAATCGGAGCAAGTTCCTGCTCAACCTCTTCTTGAGAAAATTCTCCATCTTCACAGCTTTTGCGACATAATTCTACAACAAAGCTTAATTTAAGAATTAAAAATTTGGCTTACCTTTAGCTTCTAAAAGTAGCTGCAAGCCTCTTTGATAATCGCCTTTTCCGACATAAATACAACCCAAATTGTAGATTAGTTCGTAAGTGTCGCTAGCATCTTGTTTTATAAGCTAAATTGAATTATTAGTTTTGCATTAGAATATTTTAAAGCACCTTTTCGTCGACGTGTTTACCACTTAAAAGTAAAGCTCCAACAGCAGCTTGATAATTTGTAAGTAATTCGTGATATACAGCATTATCCTATCATAATTGATTAAAAAAAACTAGTTTTAGATATTTACTTTTGGAGTTTCTAAAAGTAGGTCGGTATAAATTTCGATACAAACCATAAAATCTTCAGTTTTGAAAGCCTATACATAAGTAATTAACAAATTTTGACTTAAATAAAAATTACCAACTGAGCCTTTAAATTTTTAAACTGTACTTTTCCCTTGTTTTCTGATCCATTAATAACATTTTTAGCCTCCTGGAGTTTATTAAGTCGATAATAGCTGTAAGCTTTAGAAAACTCAACATCATAATCCTCAGATAAAGATTCGAGTTTAGATATGGTAGCCAACGCCATATTAAATTTTTCTGTTCTCATTAACAAGTATAATTTACAATAGAGAGCTTCGCCACAGTCAGCATCCTGATCAAGCACTATAAAAATCAGCAAAAATAAATATACTTTTCAATATACCTTTGTCTAATAGCTTGAGTGCTTTAGGATACTCATTTTGGTTTATGGCTTGGTTTACTTCTTGAAAAATTTCGCCTCTGATGACTTGTACTTTACTCATTATGATATGGTATGTGGTCTTGTAATTTTTAGCCTTGATCTTGAATACTTGTTTGTCTACAAAATATAATATAATTTTGATTGGCTAGGTACTGTAATCAGAGTGATCTAAATCCTCAAAGTTTCAATCCAATCGGATGTCAACATTCCGAATATCAGTACTCATTACACTTTAATGCCAAGACGCTTTGAAATAAAGCCGATTGATTGACTCACCCCACACCTTAGTTTACTCGAAAAGTTTAATGCAAGTCGGCTTTAATTTGTCAGAGATATAAAATTTAGGATCAAAGTAAAATAAGTGGAAGTAAGAAAGGAAAAACATTTTGACCTTTTTTACCTATAACTTGTTAGCTTTTAGCTTTAATTTAGAATTCGAATATAAATACTGACATTTAGACGAGTTTTGAGAACAGTATAATTTACAACATGAAATTTTTCGAAACCGATTTTACTTATAAACATGACTGGGCTCAAGTCACAACCGCTGTATGGAAGAAATATCCTAACGAGATGGTAAAACATGTTCTAAGTGTCGATACTTTATCTTCGACAGTTGACCCAATGACTGGCTTACTTAAGGTTGAAAGGTTGATTACATGTAGGCAAAATATTCCTTACATAGTACGTTCGGTAAGTTTTTAAAAATAAATCATCATACCAATATTGTATTCAGATTTTAGGAAACGATGTATCTTATATTCATGAAGTAACCACAGTTGATCCTAAAACCAAAGATTTTACCGCAAAAAGTGTCAATATATCTTTTAAAAACTTAATGAGCATCGAAGAAACGGTTAATTATAAACCAAACGAAAACTCACCATCATGGTATAATATTCATTCGTTCATTTGTATTGATCCTTATTTAGTACTATTTTTCAGCAGCAGGCGCAATGTACAGCTTTAGGTGCTTTATCTAGGTTAGCAAGCGTCGTTGAAGATATGAGTGTTAATCGTTTTAGAGATAACTCAGTTAAGGTATAACAATGCATTTATTTTATGTACTAATATCAATTTATTTTTAGGGTCGTGAAGCTTTGAACTTAGTTTTAGAGCGTCTATTCGGTACTGAAAACCGTGCTTCCATCTAAACCAATTTGGTTTTTATCAAACGATTAATCAGTACCACCTCGAAATTAGTTGGACTCAACCAAATTAACTAACCTTTATAATACATGCTTGCCATTTCCCGGTATCTTTATATACAATTGTTCCCACTCCTGAAGCACTAATATCAATCTCTCACTCCCATAATGATCTTTTATTCTATATATTTAATGAATAAAGCTTAAAAGTACCAAGTACATCAAAAGTTTCAACCATTATTTTAAATTTAATTATATAAATTTATAAGAAAGCAAACTGGCTTTTTTATTGTCGGATCAGTTAGGACAAATTAAATAACATTGCTAATAAATCAATTTATTTTCTAATTTTTACTTTGCTTTTTAAGATTTTAAATTTGGTTTAAGATTAACTTAATTATTCCGACTAGTTATGTCTCTGAGGGATAATTTGACTTTAAAATACCCGCATCTCAATGAAACCAAAAAAAAATAGTTTTATTTATTTAGAAGTAGTTAACGTATATATATAATTGTGTTTATATATGAGAAAGTATTTTATTCCAAAGCAAATCTAAAAAATATCATTTTATATTTCAAAGTATTAGTGTTTATTAAATGTTGATGATTATTTATTAATGAATAGAATTTAAAAGCTAGGTATATAAATTGAATAATAAATAATAAATATAAATAGTTTAAAAATAATAAAGCTTGTGACAAATATATACTATTGATAGGTTTATAAAAATATTTATATAATATACTTTTATTAAAAAAAACTTTGCTAAGGAATCATTTTAACCAACTTTCTAAAAAATACAGCACCTGAAAACAATAAGGGTATAATCTGTAAAGTTTATAGTTTCTAAATATATTAACTAAAATTGTTATTAAAAAACATATAACTAAAGCTAACTATATTAAAAAAATAATTTCCAGATGTTTAAAATTAATAAGTAAGATATAAAACTTTTCAAAAATACTACAAAGCTATATAGCTATAGTATAAACTTTTGCTGCTATAATACTAAGTATAAAATAATGTAATATTATTGCAAATATTAATATTTACATTATAAATCCAATATTAGTTATGAAAAGTATTCAAAAATATAATTTTAAAAATATATAGCATATATTATATAAAGAGTTATAGAATTTTTAACTAATATATATTTATTATAAAACAAAAGGCAATTTAAAACAATAATTTTAAAAGTATTTATTTTTAATATATATTTAAAAATATTAATATAATATTTAATTATAATATTATAAAAATACTTATAGTTAAATAAATAAATATAACTATTAATTAATATAATGATTTATTTTTTTAATTAACTTTATTAATATAACTTTTATAATATATAAGTTAAATATATTTAATATAATTATATAAATAGTTAATATATATATATTTTAATATAAATAAAAATAAAAATACAATTTTAATAAAGTTTTTTTTAAATATTTTCTAAATTTTATTTAAAAATTATTTAGACATTTTTAGTTAAGCTAAAGTTTAAACTATATATAATTATATATATATATAAACTAATTAAAAAGCTTACTTTTACTTTTAATATATTATATATTTTTTAACTTTTAAAATATAATTTTAAAAAATAACTTTAAAGTTATTAAATTAGTATAAGTTATAATTTACTATAAGCTTTTTTATCTAATAACTTTTAAAATAAATTATCTATTTTATTTTTTAA
>JAWQFY010000468.1:0-30423 GCA_037055185.1 Capillidium rhysosporum | reverse complement strand
AGTAATAGTAAAATAATTTAATTTAATTTTAAATATAATAATAATATATTTTATTTAAAGTTAGTATATTTAAATAAAGCTAATATCAATTTATAATTAGAAAAATATAAATTTACTATAAAAATATTAAAAGTAATAAAAATTAAAAAAATTAAAAGTTTTAAAATTATTAATATTAATAGTAGTAATTAAAATAAAGTTAGAAAAAATTAAATTTATAAAATTAGACTAAAATATTTATATTACTTATTTTATCAAGTAACTAAATTTTATTATAAAAAGTATTAGCTATTTTATATTTATATACTAGTTTTTAATATTTATAATATATTTATTATAAAAAAAATTAATTTAAAGTAGTATTATTTAGCTATAATTTTATTATAAGTTTTTTTTAATTAAAAATATATATTTAATAAAAAAATAAAAAGTTAGCAAAAGTAAAAAATAAGACTTTTACTTATTTTAGCAAAGCTTTAAATAATTTAGTATTAATTTAATAATAAAATATCAAAAATAAGAATAAAAGTTTTTATTTTGATTTTAATCTAAAAATTAGTATAAAGCTTAATATAATTAATATATTTTTTTTTAAATAGCTTATTAATATAATAATTAAATTTTAAATTAGCTTTATAAATAGTGAAATTTACTTTAGCAAGTTAAAGTTATATAAATTTACTATTTATACTACTTTTAAATTTAATATTATTATAATTTAAACTTTTATTTATATTTAAAAAAAAGGCTAAATTTTTAAAATTAATATAAATAATTATTTTTATATATTTTCTAATTTTTATTAACTATTTTTTTTATTTTAAAATTTTAGCTTTTTTTATATAAATATTTTATTATTATTACTAATAGTGATATTAATAATTTTATTTTTTATTAGATTAATTTTTTTTAAATAAAACTAAACTAAATTAATATACTTTTATTAAAATTAAAACTTTAAGCTTTTTAAAATTTTTAGTATTTTCTAGTATTTATAAATTATTTATAAATTATTTATAATGCTAGATTTTAATATTTTTAGTATTATGTATTATAATAAGCAATTATTATAATTAGAAAAAAAGTTTTTTAAAATTTAAAATTTTTTTATCTAAAGTAAATATTTATTTAAATTGAAAAAACTTTATTATTAAGCTATATTAGTATTTTAAATATAAAATTATAAATAATATTAGTATTTTTATAGAAAAAGAAAATAATACTTAATAATAAAGTATTAAATTTGTCTTAAATTAACTTTATAGCTTTTTTAGAAATAAAAGTATAAAAGTATACTAAAAAGTTAAAATAAACTATATTAAATATATTTATTATAAAAAAAGATAAATGAAAATAAGCTTGTTTAAGTCTTGAAAAGTAATTTAATTTAGTTTATTTTACCTATACTAGTATATTAAATTAAGTTTTTCAAAATTTTCTTATACTTGATTTTTTGTAATTTTTTTTTAATTTAGAGAAAAATGTTTTTATTTAATTTTAAATTTAAAATTAGCTACTTTTAAAAGTAGCTACTTTTAAAAGTAGTTGATTATCTATTTAGCTATTTAGAGCTTAGAGATATTAGAAGTATCTAGTAATATACCTAGTTTGAAGAATGTTAGAAAATATCTCCATTATCCTTTTCTTATTATACTACTTTCTAAAATGTAGTTAATTTAGATGCTACTACTAATGTTTTTGAGAAGCCTATTAGTAACTAAAATAAGGAAATTTTTCCTAATAACTAAAGTAAAATTAAAATAATTAAAATAAAAAATATTCTTAACTTTTTCTACTCTAGAAAATTTTTCTCCCTCTAGCCCTAAACTCTACTAAGTTTTCTGGTCTTCTAGTAATTTATGTTTAAAAAATAGGGATAAAAATCTAGGGGCTAGTGCACATTTTGAGTATTATGTAATTTAATAGGTTAAATTCGTCACTTGATATGAGATTTAATGTCATACCTAAAATATACTCTATCACCAAAGATTCTGAAGCAGGATGGTTTACGTCACAATTTTGCTGGCACAAATTACGATTACTAATAGAAACAAAGTAACAAGCTTAGGATATAGTTTTAAATCAAAGGAATATGAAGATTGAAATTACTGATTTGATAGTATACCCAGTTAAATCGTGTAAAGGGATTCATCTTAAAGAAGCTAATTTAACAAAATGTATTTTTAAAAATGTATAATATTCTGATCAAACTTTTAGATGGTTTAAAGTACGATAGATTTTGGGTAGTTACCGATTCCAGCTATCAGATGATAACTGCAAGGACACACCCTAAAGTAAGTATTTAATTCCTAAACCTTTCATTTAAAATTTTAAAGTTAGTAACTATTTCAACCAAATTTATTGAGGTTGACGGTCAAGTAAAAGTTGAGGTATCTGCACCTAATGCTTCAAGTTTTATTTTAGATCCTTTAGACATGTGAGTTTATATAAATATACCAATTTAACTTTTAATAGTGAAAACAAAGCGTCAGCTACGATAGAAGTTTGGGATAACAAAGCTTCAGGTTTCGATTGTGGTGATGAAGCAGGTAGCTGGTTCAGTAAATATTTAGGAGAATCTAATTTGAGAGTGGTTGTGAAAGATTCTGATAAACGCAAAGTACAAGATTTGTACTTAGAGAGAGATGGACATAAGGGTTTCGAATCCGAAGTATTAAATTATAGCATTATTTTTCTAACATTGTTTAAGACTGCGTTTGCCGATAATTTCCCAATCCTATTAGCCAGCGAAGAATCTATTTCTTCTTTACGGTCAAATTTACCTGAGGATGTATCGGAAACTGTCACCTTAAATAACTTCCGTCCAAATTTAATCATTAAGAACTGTACCTCTCCCTTCCAAGAAGATTCATTCGGTACCTTCCAGATCGGCGAACTCAAATTCCATACTGATGCTCCTTGTGCCAGATGTAGATTACCTAACGTCGATCCTGATTCTGGTATAGCGCATAGCTTGGAACCTTATAAGACTTTATCGAAGATACGTAGAACTTATCCCCATATCGCTAAGTTCAGATCTTTCTTTGGTGTCAATGTCATCCCTCTACAGAATGGTAATGCTATTTTCATATGGATTTTTACTAATACAGAATTTATTATGCTTATTATTCAAAGATGGTACATTGAAAGTCGGACAACACATTGAGCTTATAACTGAAACTGTGAAATAGTTCTATGAAGTTTTTCATACAAACTTTAACTATTTCAATATATTAATATATCAGATATTTAGTATTAATTTGTTTTATGTATATTTATTTTTGAATTATTATATAGTTTTAGTTTTATTTCTAAAAATTATTAAAATATTAGAATCTCTAACTAATTTTTTGTTTATATATATCACTATAAAATCTTCTATTAATAGTTAACAAGCAAAAATTTTAATAAATGACTAATAACTGATTTCTTTTAATACACTATATTTCATAAAAATTTATAAATTGTATAGAAATAAGTATTAGATTTTAATAATTAAGACTTATTTTACTAAATTTATTTTTTGAAAATTATAAAGTAATTGAATTAAATTTAATAAAGAATCATTAAAATATATATTTAGTTAACTACTTTTAAAAGTTACTGAGTTTAATTTTAAAAGTTAAATAAATAGTTTATAAAAAAGTAAATTATAGAATTTATAAATTTATTGATAGTTTTTAGAAAATTTTATTTTAATGATAAAATAACTTAACTTTTTTGTACTTAAAGTTTTAACTATAAAAAAGCTAAATTATAATTTATATAACATTATTACTTTTTGTTTATATTAATTTATCAGATTAAAAAGATAAAATATTAATAAAAACTAGCTATACTTTTATTTAAGTTAGATAAATTTTAAATAATTACTTTTAATTAAAGTAATATATAGTTTTATAAAAAAGTTATAAAATTAATATACTTATTATCTTATTTAAAAAAAAAGATTTTTAAATAATTTATATCCAACTTATTTATTATATTTATCTATTTAAAATAATAGTTAATTTAAATTTTTTTTAATTATATAGCTATTACTATAATATATTTATTATATTTTATTTATTTTATAACTATTATAGTTTTACTAAAATTATAATTATTCTAATTAATCTAATTTTTAATTTTAAAAATTAGTTAGCTATTTTTTACATAATAAATAAAAAAAATATATATATAAATTTTTTAGTAATATAATATATTTTTAAAAGTATTATATAAATTTTAAAGTATTAATTATTATTTATAGTATTAAATATAAATAACTTATATAAAATAATAACTATAGTAAAAAATAAGTAAATTATTTTATAAAATTTTAAATTTAAATTTAAATATATATTTTTTAGTTATTAAAATATTTAATATTATAAATTTTAAGTATTAATTTATTAATATAAATATAAATATTTACTAAATATCTTTTTATAAATATAATTATTATAAACTTTAAATTAAAATTAATAAAAATATAGTTAAATTAATTTAAATATCTAAAATTTACTTATAATAATATTATATTAATAAGAAAAAAATATAAAAAACTAATAGTAATAAAATAAATAATATTAAATTTATTAAATATATATATTTATAAACTATATTAATAAATAAATTTTATTAAAATATTTATATAAAAAATTAAATATAAAATAATAATAAAAAATAATAATATATATATTTTAAGTTATTATTTAACTTAAAAAATAATTTTATTAGTTTTAAAATTAAAATATAATAATATAAATAATTTTTAATTTTTTTTAATAGTATTTTTATTTTTTAAAGTGAGTATAATTTACTAATTAAAGCTAAAATTTAGTAAATTCTAAATTTTTAATACTTTTTAATTTTATTTTAATATAAAAATCTAATTAATATATAACCTTTAGTGTTAATTAAATTTAAATTAAATTTAAAAGTATATAAAATTATTATTACTAGCTATATTTATTAATATTTTTTATATAAAAAACTATATTTTTATAAAAAATTTACATTATATTTTAATAATATTATAAAAAGTTTATTTTTTATTTTTTATAATATAAAAGTATATATCTATTTTTTTAATAAAATAATTATTTTTTAAATTTTAATAAGTTAGTTATAAAAATTTATATTAAAGTTTTACTAAATAATTATATTATTATTATATTATAAATTAAAACTATATTTAAAAAACTTTTATTATAGTTTTAATTTTTATTTAAACTTACTTTTTAAATAGTTTAATACTATCATTTTATTACTTTAGTATATTAATTATAATTTTTTAACCTAATTATTTTTTTAACAATTTTTTTAAATACTTTAAAAAAAAATATAAATATATAAATTAATTTAATATAAATAAATTTAAAAATATATAGTAGTTATATATATTTTTTATTAACTAAATTAATATAAATACTATTTTAAAAGTTATAATAATAATATTTAAATTAAGTTAATTATATATATTATTATAATAAAGTATATTTAAAATTTTTATTTTATAAGCATTTTAAATATATTAAAAATTAAAAAATTAGTTTATAAAAATAATAATTAAAAAAAGGAAATTTTTAGTTTTATATATACTATAAGCTATAAAAAAATACTTTTTAAAATTATTTAGTATTAGTTTTATTTGTTTTACTTTTAGTATTAATACAGTATTAGTTTAAATACTTTTAATTACTAGTATAATATTAAATATTTAAATACTTTCTTTTATAAGTATTAGTAATAATTAGTAAAATTATTTAAACTATTTATATTTTTTTAATATATTATTAAAATAGTAAAAAATATATTATTTAATAATTTTAGCTTAATAATTAGTTTATTTATTATTTTATTTTATTATTTTATAGTTTTTAATTTTTATATTTTTAAATATAAATAACTAAATATAGTAATTTAACTTTATTTATATTAAAATAAAATAACTGCATTTTTATTATAATTTTTAATATATTAATAATTTATAATTTTTTTTAATTATTTGATAAACTTTTTATTATTAAATATTAAATATATATATATATTAAATAAAAATTACAAAATTTTTAATTAAAAATAAATTTATTTTTTTACTAATTAGTTAATTTAGTTTTATATTAAATAAGTATATAGTTAATAATATAAAAAATATAATTTATATTATTAATAATTTTAAATAGAAATATATTAATAAATATAATAGTTAGATTTATATTTATATGATATTAATAAATTTTTATAGCTATAACTATTTGAAGTAAAGCTTTAAATATATATTTAACTTTTATTATTTAAATATAGCTTAATTATTAATAAAATATAAAATATATATATATATAATATTTATTTTTAATTTATTTATTTATAAATAATTTAAATAAATAGTAAAATTATAAAACTTAAAAATAAAGCTTTGATATTAGATTTATTTTTTTAAAAGTATTAAAAAAGTATAAAAACTATTTAAATAGCATTATTTAAATTTATACAATAAAACTATATAAGTAAATATCAATTTAATAAGTATAATATTTTTATAATATAGATATAAAAATAAAAATTATATATATTAGCTACTTAAAAATTAGCTTACTATATTTTTTAACTTTTAATAAAAAATAAGCAAATAAATTTATTTGAAAATAAAAATTACAATAATTTAATATATTTACTAATTTAATTAGGATATAAAAATATAATTTTTAATTTTAAATTTATAAATTTTGCTAAAAAATAATTATAATATAAAAAAATATACCTGTTATTAATAAAAGTAATCTATTATTTAATAGTAAGCTAACTTTAAAAAAATAATATTAATTTTTTTTTAAATATATAAATATATATAATACTATTAATTTTTAATAATTTAGTATAAATATATCTATAAAGTTTAATATAAAAGTAATTAAATAGCTATAATAATATATAATTTTATTTTAAAAATAATAAATAAGCAATTATATTATAATAATTATTTAAATTATAACTTTTATAAGTTTTATACTATATTATAATTATTAATTAACTTTTTTTAAAATTAAATAAATGTAAATAATATTTTATTTTAATTATTAATAATATATATATTATATAAATAAGTATTTTAAATAAAATATAAAGATAAAAAATAAAAAATAAGTTAGATATTAAAACTAATAATAATTTAATTAGCTATAATAGTTAATAATATACTAATTAGCTTTAAAAGCTAATAAAAATTTAAAAAGCATTTTATTTTTAAAAAATTATATAAAGTAATATAAAATAAATTGCTATTTTAAAGATAAATAATAATTTATAAACTAAAAAACTAATTTAACAAATACTTTATATTTAACTGAAAGTATTAAAAGCTAATAATATAATTTAATAAATATAAAGCAAAATAAGTTTTAATATAGTAGGCTTAATATATAAATATTATTTATTAATTTAATTTAAATAAAAAATAAGTTATTTTTAAAAGTAACTAATTTTAATTTTAAAATTTATATAAGTAAAAATTAATCTATTAAAATTTGCCAAAAGTAAATATAAATAAATATAAATATTTTTTTTAACATACTAAAAAGCTATTAATATTTGTTATACTTTATTAAATATTATTTAAATTTAAAATTTTAAAAATAAATAGTGCTTTTAAAAATATACTTGCTTTTATATAATAAATATATCTTTTTAATTTTTAGATATATTTAAAAACTTTAATAAAATAATTAATGTATTAAAATTTTAGATTTCAATTTAAATTTAGTTTTTTTTAAATTAGGCAAGTATTTTATAGTATATTTATTTTATTAAAATTAAAATCATATTATATCTATATTTATATTTATTTGAATTTTTTAATATATTTTATAATATTTGTAAGTTAGAAATTGATATACTTATAACTAATTGTATTAAAGTTTAATTTACTTCACTACTAATACCAGTTTTACACAGGTTAGAGTAGAGATTATTGTCTCCTTGATTAATAATTGGGTTTATTTGATTATTAACTATGGATGTAATGAAGTGTATCTTAGATTGGTTCATCTTAGTATTATCATTTAACATTATTTATAATTAAATATTCTTTATCTTTGATAAATTTAATTTTATACAAAATAGTTTATTTTTAATAATAATATAATAACAATAACAATAGCCATAGCCATCCTCACACTTAAGTAAGACGCTCATATATATACCTATAAAGTAAGGGTAATCATATATAAGGTTTATTTAACATCTTATATTTTTCTTTAAAGATTTTCTTTTGTGAAGTTTTCCCCTCCAAGATTCTTTGATTGGTAAACACCGTTTCTCTTGTTTTCACAGAATCCAAAGGATGGTGGTTTACAATATATAAACTAATAAAGCACTTGGATTAGATTATCTAGTTTATAAGATAAAAAAGAGAGCTTTGAAAATACTAATTTTTTATTTCAAATAATCAAATTCATCTAAATTGAGCTAAATTTGCTAAATTTATTTATTGAAACTCCAATTTCCTAAAAAAATACAACTGTTTTCTCATATATAAAACAATTTATAGGTTAAATCTTACTCGTGTTAGAACACCAGCAGATTTTAGATATGTTGAGCAACTAGAAGCTAAACAACCTATTTACAATTTGGAATCAGCGTGATTTTATGGAATAGTTTAAACAGCGAACCTCAAATTTACAACTCTATAACTTATTGACGTAGCAAAATCTGATTAATAAAAGAAACAAACAAAAACTTTATATTTTAGTCTTAAATCAAAAGAATATGGCGATTGAAGTTAGTGATTTGATAGTATACCCAGTTAAATCGTGTAAAGGGATTCATCTTAAAGAAGTTAATTTAACAAAATGTATGTTTAAAAATGTATAATATTCTGATTAAAGTTTTAGATGGTCTTGAGTACGATAGATTATGGATAGTTACCGATTCCAGTTATAAGATGGTAACTGCAAGGACACATCCTAAAGTAAAGCTTTAAGTAAAGAGTATATATTTAATAAATTAAGTTAGCAACTATTTCAACAAAATTTGTTGAAAAAGGCAGTCAGATAAAGGTTGAAATTTCTGTACCTGAGATGCCTAGCTTTATCTTGGATCCTTTAGACACGTAAGGTTATATAAACGAATGAATTTAAAATTTTGTTTAATAGGGAAGGGAAATCTACAGCTAAGGTTGAAATTTGGGGCGACAAAGTTTTAGGTTTCGATTGTGGTGATGAAGTTGGCAATTGGTTCAGTAAATATTTAGATGAATCTAATTTGAGAGTGGTACTGAAAGGTTTTGAAAAACGGAATGTGAAAAATTTGTACTTAGAGAGAGATGGATATAAAGGTTTTGAATCTGAAGTATTAAATTATAACTTTATTTTTCTAACATCATAAAAGACTGCTTTTGCCGATGGGTTCCCACTCCTATTAGCCAGCGAAGAATCCATCGTTTCTTTACAAGCATCTCTACCCGAAGATGTGTCGGAAACTGTCACCTTAAATAACTTCCGTCCAAATTTAGTCATTAAGAACTGTACCTCTCCCTTTCAAGAAGATTCATTCGGTACCTTCCAGATCGGTGAACTCAAATTCCACGCTGATAAGCCTTGTACTAGATGTAATATGCCTAACGTCAACCCTGAAACTGGTATACCGCATAAAACAGAGCCTACTAAGACCCTTATGAAAGTACGTAGAGTCTTCCCCCATATTGCTAAATTCAAATCCTTTTTTGGTATTAACGTCATTCCTCTAGACATTGGTAATAATTTTTTTATATTTGTTTAATACTAATGCTTGATTTACTGTATCTGACGATTATAGAGGGTACTTTAAAAGTCGGACAGCATGTTGACATTTTAACTGAAACCGAGAAATAATTATATTATTTTTTAAATAATTTAAAGTTTTTCATATAAACTTTGGCTACCTTAATTATTTATTTCAGATATTTAGTAGTGGAATTTATTACCTAAGTATATTTGTTATTTTTGGGTTATTTTATATTTAAAATTTTATTTTTTATTATAACATTTTTAGAATATATCTAATTAACTTATTACTAATTAATAATATCAATTAATTCTGATATTTCCACCAATTAAAATATCAAAACTTTGCTAAATTCTAAGTATTTTTGATTTATATTGAAACTACCTGTCCTAATATATGGCAGAAAATTTTCAAATTATAAAATTTCTATACTTTTGCTTTAAATGCAACTTAACAAATTAATGCACTTGTTATGTACATTGAAGCATATTTTTCAAAATTATAGTGTAAACTTAAATTTTGCATAAAAATAAATTAATTTTTAAAAAGAAAATGTTACTGTATTAAAAGAAAAGAATAAAGAATATAAAGTTTAAGAAATTTGAATTTCTAATTTTACCTTATAAATAACTAAATACATCTTTAAAAAGTATACTGTTTATAGTCTTTAATTTAGTAAATCATTTAGAAGATTTATTTTTTATAAATTTTTATAAATAAATAAAAACCTTAAAAATAAATGAATTTAAAATATATTACTTAAATTTAAAATAATTATTAGTTTAGCTTTTATATAAAAAGTTAAGCCTATTAAGTTTTATTTGTTATAGCTAAATTAATAAAATAATATATATTTTTTACTAAAATTTTATTTTATAAAAAACAAAATATAAGCTAATAATTCTAATATATATATAATTGTATATATTTTAATAATAATAACAATATTAAATGTAAATAGTATTTTTAATAGCTATAATATATAATAATAATACTTATATTCTAATTAATTTAATATTTTTAAGTTTATTAATATTTTTTTAAGTATCTTTTATTTAGTTTTTGAAATCTGATAATATATTTATATTTTACTTAAAAAAATAAACTAGTTGTATTATTACTAACTTACTTTAAGTTTTTTCTTATTTAAAAAAATAGTTAAATTACACTTACAATAATAAAAATATTTTTAAGCTATTAACACTATAAACTATACTTTATAATATAATAAAAATTGCTTTTTTTCTATATTTAGTTATATTAAAACTTAATAATAATAAATCTAAAATTTATAAATTTTAGCTATTAAATTAGTAAATATTATTATAAAAAGTAGCAAGTATTTATACCAAACTTTTATTTAATCTATAAGCAAAAAAATAAAAAATAAAAAGTAAAATTATAATTAATGATTTTTAAATACTATTAGCTAAAAAAATATTAAAATATAAAATAGAATAAAATTTTATTTAAATATTAAATTAAATGTATTAATAATTTTTTTTACTTTATAAAAATTTATAATTAGAATATAAATTTATTATTAAGTATTAAAAATAATTTAATTTATAAGTTTATTATTAGTTTTTATAGTTTTTATTTTTATATATTTTTATAATATATATTTTATTTAAAATTTTTATTAAGTTTTTTATGATACTAAGTTAAAAATAATAATAGTAGTTAATTTTAATAGTAGAAAATTTTAGTTTAAATATAATAATATCTATAAAGTTAACTAAATTTAAGGCTAGCTATTTATATATTTAATAAATATAGTAGTTTATTTAGTAAAAAAATAAAAAATAAGATAAATATACTATAATTTAAAAAAAGAAGATATTTTAGCAAATAAATATAATATAAGAATAAATAAAGTTAATAATAAAATATCAACTTAATTTATAAGTTATTTATTTAATAAAATTATAATTATAAATTAGTATTTACTATTTTATTAAATAAAGTAAATATAAATATTTAAAAAAATAATTATTAAAAAATTTTAGTTAAATAATCTAAGTAATATAGCTTATTATAATATTTAATACTTAATAAATTAATAGTTACTAACTTAATTTAAACTTTATTTATTTACTTTTTAATACTTCTCTTATAATTTGTTAATAACAAATTAAAATAAGCTAATAATCTTTAAGATACTTAAATAAACTAAAAATATAATTTTAAATTTTTATTTTATTATTTTTACTTAAACTAATTTAAATTACTTTATTTATAAAAATAAGTTTAGTATAGGCTAATAGTATTTAAATAAATAATATTATCTATTAAGTTATTATTATTATTATTTAGCTTAATAATAAAAGTATAAATATTATATTAATACTTTAGTATATATTTATAGAAAAACTTATAGTATTTATAATTACTTTATTATTATAGTATATTATACTTTATAATATAAATATTAACTTTAATATAGTATTATAAACTAGATATTATACTTATAATATAATATTTTTAAAAAGTATATACTTTTATTATATAATTTATTTATTAATTTTATAAATATTTTAGCTTTTTAAAGTAAATTATTAAAAAAACATTATTTTAATAATGTAATTAAAATATACTAATTAAATAAAAAAATTAATAAATATTATTAATATTATTAATTTAATATATATATAATTTTAAATAGTAAAATAAAATAGTTTTTTATTTTTTATAATTTAAATATTTTTATTAATTTATAAATTAACTATTATATAATAAGTATCTAATATTTATATTTTTTAAATTAGATTATTAGTCTATAATAGCTATTTTTTTCTAACCCTTTATATTATTTTTATATATTTTTTTGATTTATACTTTGAAATAAAGCTGGTTTTTTAGTAAAACTTTTTTTTTAAATTTTTATATTAATTTTATATATATATGGTTTTTAATTAAATAATAAGCTTTAAGTAATTATTTAATATTAATTAAAAAAAAGAAAATATAAGCTAAATTATTATATATTTTATTAAAGGTTTATTTTATTTTATATACTTACTATTTTACAATACTTTTAATAATTTTTTTAAAAGCTTTATATTTTAAATAAATAATTAAAAAAAACTATTAAATTTAGTAGCATTATAATATATAAATATATTTTTCTTTTTAGCTTAATATTAAGCTTTTTATAATTAGTATATATTAGCTTTTTTTAAAAATATAAATTTACTATTAAATATAAATAATAAATTTTAATTTTACTATTATTAAGAAAAATATAAACTATTTATTAGCATTTACTTTTAATTTTAGCTATTTTAAACTAAATAATATTATATATAGTTATTATAAATTATTTATCTTTTTTATTATTTTATATTTTATTTACTTTTTAATAAATATTTTTAGATAATATGCTTATTTTAAATATTAACTTAATTTTTATTTTATTAAAATTTAAAAAAAGTAATAAGTTTAATCTAAAAAATAATACTTAATATTTTTAATAAATATTAATACTAAACTTTTAAATAAAATTATATTAGATAAACTTTAATTTATTTTTTTACTTACTTTTTTTATATTAATATAAATTTATTAAAAAAAAATAATATTTAATAATATTATAATAGTTAATACTATAGTAGAGGTAGGTAATATTATCTTTTTAACTAGTAAATTACTTTTTCTAAACTAAAAACATAGTTATAATAAAGTTATATATTTATATATTTTTTAAATCTTAAAAGTATATAGCTTATTAAATAAATTTTTAACTTATATTTACTTTTTTATATTTAATATAATAGCTACTTTACTATCAAATAAAATAGGCTTATTTTTATTATATATATAATTTGAGGTTATATAAAGTATTTTTTATTAATTTTATTATTAAATATAACTTTAAAATTCTTTTTTACTAAGTTAAACTTATTTATTAAAAAGTTATCAATTAAAGTTAATTTAATTTTTAATATAATTACTTTTTTAAAACAAATTAATATAGAAGTTTTATTTTTATTAGATATAATTTAAAATAAAAAGTTTAATAATTATATAATAATATAAATTATAATATTTTAAATAAAAATAAAATAAAAAATATAGATATTAAAGCTTTAATATTTTTTTATTTTATTAAATATATTTATACTTTTAATTTAGTTTAAGTTTTAAGCTTTTTCTTTTTAAGTTTAGCTAAAAAATATATATTAAAAGTAGTAATTTTAAACTAAAAGCTATACTTTTTAGCTAATTTTTAAAATTAATTTTACTTACTAATTATACTATTATAACTAATTCTTATATTATATTATATTATATTATATTATATTATTAGCTTACTTGAAGTATATTTTAAAAGTTTTTTAATATTAAATTTAAAATATAAATATACTAAATATATTTCAAATAAATAATATTTATTTAAAGTAAAAGGTAATAAAGTTTAATAAACTTAATTTTTTAAAATAAAGTATTATTTACAAAGCTTTTAATTATTATTTTTAATACTTTTAATTAATTTTAAAGCAGTTTATATATTTTTATTATAATTATTTTATTTTATAAGTATTTTTATCTTTTTTAGCAAAATATAAAATTAATATAAAATGTTTTATTTTTTATAGCTATTTTTTATTATAATTTTTATATTAAAAAACTAATTTTAAGATTTTAAATTTAACTACTTTATAAACTTTAGCTTTAGCTAATATATTAGCTTATAAATTTTTCTTATTTTTTAAATATAAAAGCTTTATTTAAGTAATTTAAATAAATTTTAGTATATATTTTTTTTATTTTAAGTTATTTCTTTTTTTTTAAAACTTATTTTTTACTACTTTAAATAGATTATTTTCAAAAGTAAAATATTTACTGTTATTAAAATAATATATTTTATAATATACTTTATAATAATTTTTTTATTTATTAATTAAAGTTTTAGTTATTTTTAATTATATATTTTTTTAAATATTATAGTAGTTTTTTTTTTAATTTATATTTGAAAAAATTTATTTTAATTTGCTAAAAATATTAGCTAATAGCTAAATATAAATAGATTATTAGTTGCTATAGCTATTTTAATATATATTTAATTTTATTATTTTAATAAAAAAAAATTTAACTATTAAATAGTTTTTTATAAATATATATTTATCTTATATAACTACTAGTAAATATTAATTTTAAATAATTATTAAAATTTATATAAATTTATTTTATTTACTTTATTTTTTAAGCCTATATTAAAATTTATTTTTAATTAATATTATATTTATATAAAATAGTAAATTTTAGTTTTTTTTAATTTAATACTATACTATCTTAATACTAATTTAAAATATATTAATATTAATATTTGCTATAAATAATATATATATTAAAAAAAAATTATATTAAACTATTTATTTTAGTAAAATTAATTAATGTAAAACTAAGCTAAAATAATGTTTTCTTTATTATAAGTTAATATATTATAGTATTTATTAATATAATTTACTATTAAAATAAATTTTTATTTTAAACTCTTTTATAATATAATTTATTACATTATTAATATAATAAAATTATTTTTAAATAATTTATTAATAATTTAACTTACCTTTAAAATAATATTTATTATATATTTATCTATTAAGCAGCTTTTATTATAAATTACTTATTTTATTTTATATAGCTTACTTAGTATACTTATAAAAAATTTAGTAATATTTTTAGTATTTTAAAAAATATTTTATTATATTAATATTTATTATATTTATTTATATATAGTTAACTTATTTCAAATATTATAATAATAAGTTTTATTTTATAGCTATATTATAAAGATTTATATAATACTATTTAAATAATTAATATATTTTTTATTTTAGAGTCTTTATATTTATATTTTACTAATTATTTATTTTAAACTATTTTATTAGTATACTATAATATAAAAGCTATATATTTCTACTTTATAAAGCTTAAAATTTATATATATATATATATTTTTTTTTAGATATACTATAAAAAAAATAAAAGTATAACTTTGTAATTTTGCTAAGTTATATTTAGTAACATATAATACTAAATACTATAAAGTTATAAAAATTTTTATTATATAGTAAAAAAAAATAACTTAAAATATTTAAAATTATATTTAATTTAGACTTGCTCTATTATATAAAGTAAATTCAGCTGATATTTTAGCTATTTACATTTTAGAATAGTATATTAAAGTGAAGCTTTAATATATTATAATTTATAAAGTAAATATTTATATATATATATATTAATTTATTAGAAATAATATATCAAAAAATTTAAATTTAAAAAAAAATATTAATATTTAAATATATATTAGTATATATAATTTTAATAATATGCATCTGTTATATAGTAGCAAAGATACTTTTAAAAATAATGTTCACTTTATAAAAAAATTTAGCAAAGTATATTAATTTTATATTCTTTATATATATAATAAGCAAATATTTATTTATTTATTTTTAGCTAATTGCCTATTTACCATTTATTTAATCTCTTCTTTTAATTTTTAATAAAAATAATTTAATTGCAGATAGTATAGTAGCCTGGAATTTAAAAAAAAAGTTTTAATTAGGCTATTATTATAAAAACCTGTATTTTTGACTTCTAAAATCTTATGAATAGCATTTTTATTAAAAGTAGCAAGTTTAATTATTTTTATCTTATAATAAAATAAAGTGAATTTAAATTAATTATTTATATATTTTAAAATCAAGCTTTAAATACATTTATAACTATATAAAATATTATTTAAACTATTTAAAGATGTAAAGTTATTTTTTATTTATCTAAATTTTTTTCTATCTAGATACCTTAATATAAATATAGTTTTAGTTTTACTTAAATTTAAATTCATTAAAAATACTGTAATAAAAACATCATAATTTATACCTTTTTAATTATTTAAATAGTCTCAGTTAAAAAAACTTGTAAGTTGACACTTTAAATTTATAATATTATTATACATTTATTCAAAATCATATAATAGAACTAAAATATTTCATAAATCTATGTTTGACTTAGTTTTAACTAGCTCGTATAAACATTTAAAATTTAAAAACTTATTTTAAGTGTACTTTTTCATTATTTTTTAAAAGGAAATCTAAACTTTATTTTCTTTAGTTATTTGGTATGCTTTTTCAGCAACTTCATCTATTTCAAACGATTTTAAAATGTTGGCTTCGTAGGGATGCTCGGATTCGGGGAATATAAGTAGTCTGCCAATACGGTAGTCTCTCAGCCTATTTTTTGGTAACATTCCTGAAACTGCTCTCTTAATTATCTAATGGTAGAGTCACTTTAAAGAATGCATCTAGTAATATGTTACTTCTTCTGGGTTTCTTTCCATCATCCTACTATAAGGAATCTCTTTCAAACCACCTGGGAAACCGGAGTGATGCCTATAAACCTTCTGTTCCGATTTTCTTCCCGTTACTTTGACATGTTTTGCATTGATAACAACTACATAATCTCCACAATCAGCTAATTTTTATTTAGGTTAGTTAAAGTTGCTGAAACGAAAAAAGTACATACCAGCTGGATCATAAATTGGTTTATGTTTTCCCATCAAAGTTGTAGCTATTGAAGTAGCCATGCGTCCTAATACTCGATCTTTGGCATCAACTACATGCCAAACTCTAGCATAAGCTAATGCGGTCTAAATATTCATTTTAAAACTTAATTAAATTTGTTTTTTATGGTGATGTTCGGTTTTGTTGGAAATAAAAAGCTGTGTAAGATTTACCTTTCCAATAGCTTGAGACATCTTTTTGTTCTATGTTGGTTATTTCTATTTTTTATAAAATTGAAAAATGTAGCAAAATATTTAATTTTTTTCAACTAATTGTATTTCAAGACCTAAAGAAATCGACTAAATTAGGCCTAAAAAAGAAATGAAGCGAGTTTATCTTTGTAACTTTTAAAGTATGGAGAACGAAGCAGCTGAAGCAAAGTACAATGAAGAACTAAGTATTGCTGAAAATTTAATCTTAAAAAAGTCACAGGACATCCAACATGATGAAGAAAATGAAGGGTACGTTAAAGGAGATGAAGTTGGAATAGAAGCAGTTGACGATGTAATAGAGCAAGATTATCTTCCAGCTTTTGTTAATACACAACCTTTATTTTCTAACTACGATGAGGACATCTTCGTATCTGAAGATGTTGTAGAACCTAATGTTGAACCGGTAACTCCAACTTACGAAGATGAGTATAAAGTAGATATCGAAAGTTTATTACCACAGATGTTTTTAACCGGTAGAGCTCATACCAAACTTAAGCTTAATAGCACAGCAAATAACAAGTCAATTTCGAACAAAGATAAGGATAAAGGAACTAACGAATTAGTGATGGGTTTGGAAAGTTTGAAATTACCACCACCTTTAGAATTAAAGGAAACTATCAATTTGGAGGAGCAGTTTTATACTGAGTACCTCATCCCACCCGAAAACTTCTGTTTAGTTACCAGTAAGATTTATAGATCCGGCTTCCCTAAGAAACTTAATTTTGAGTTTGTAAAAAAGTTAAAATTGAAATCCATACTGTAGTAGTTTATTCTATTTACTTTATGCTTACTTTTTTAATTTTTAGGACTTTGATCCTGGAGGATTACCCTGAGATGAACCGTAAGTTCTTACAGGAACAGAATATCCAACTTTTTCAGTTTGGTGTAGCTGGCAACAAAGTAAATTTATACATATAATTTTAATTTAATCTATTCTGCCTTAGGAACCTTTTGTAGATATTCCTGAAGATATTATAGCTGGCGCCTTACAAGTTTTATTAGGTACAAAGAATAGTACTACCTAACTACAATATTAATTAATCTATTATTTTTTAGACAAGAATAATCACCCTATACTTATACACTGTAACAAAGGAAAGGTAATTACTATTTTACTTATTTCATTTATTAATTAATTATCTCTTATTAGCATAGGACGGGTTGTTTGATAGGCTGTCTGCGTAAGTTACAAGGGTGGTCTTTAACCCCAATCTTTGACGAGTACATAAGGTTCGCCAATCCTAAAGCCAGGCAAATGGACCAGCAGTTTATAGAAATATTTGATACTAATTTAGTATGGCCACATATCAATCCCGAGAATCTACCCAGGTTCTTCACTATGCCTGAGCTCTGAAAACTAAATCTGGATCTACATAATTGGGGTTGTAGATAGTACACCGAAATGCGGTTGTAATTAGCTTTAAGCAACATTAATTTGCTTTTACATATTAAATTTGAAAGTTTAAATTAATGAGTTTTAATATCTCTCATATCAGTTTAATTTCAAGTTTAAACCTTTAAAATAAATTATATTAAAAAATAAGGCTTACACTTTGCAATATATTTTATATCAATATAGTATTTAAGCTTTTAAGTATATTTAACTATAATTAGTAGGTTATTTTTTATTCATTTGAAAGTTGCAAACAAAAAGTATCTTTCTCTGACCACTATCTCCCAGAGCTAACAACTAAGCCCTAAAATTTTAAGTACTTTAAACTTTTTTGTTTTTTAAAAGAAAACATAGGTATATTTGCTTTAATTAGTTACTTAAAGCTTAAATTATTAAATCTAAAACATAGTGATATTTAGGAACTTTTAGCATTAAACCTCAATAAGGGTAAATTAACTTTTAAAATAATTAAAAATAATACATAATTTAAAGTACTTAATTATTTTAAATATTTATAAAATTAGTAGTATTAAAACTATTATATATATATATATTTCTAAATAATATATACTTAAAAAAATAATATTTATTATTAACATATAATTTAATTTAATTTTTTATGCTATTATTAAATTGAAGTATTGTATTTATCTATTTAAAATCAAATTTTATTAGCATTATAAATTAAAATAATAACTACAATACTATTTTAATATAATTAGCATTATAAATTTAAACTATTAATATAAAATTTTATTTAATATAAAATTAAAAAGCTATAGCAGTTTAGCAGTATTTATAAATTAATTTTTCTATACTTTTTATTATAAAAAATTTTACTGATATATATAATATAATAATTATTAATATTAGATGTTTAAATAATTTTTAAAATTAACTTTTTATTTTTTTAATTATAAAACCTCTTTTTTTTTACTAAATATTCTTATAATACTTACTTAATATATATATAGTAGTAGTTTTATTTTTATATAAATATAAACTTACTTTTTTAATTATTATTATAAAATAAAGATTAAAAAAGTATATTATAACTTTAATATAATATTATAAATATTTTATAAAAAGTTAATATTAATTACAAAATTATATAAAATAAACTAATCCAAAATAAACTTATATTTATATAAATATAACTAATATTTCTTAAATTATTTTTAAATAGAATTATAAATTACTTAAAATTTTAAAAATATATATATTTTTAAATTTTTAAAAGCTTAAAAAGTATAAATATTTTATTTATCTTAAAAAAATAAATAAAAGTTAAAAAAGTTAAAAAAATTAAAAATTAAAAATATTTTTAAAAGCTACTACTTTAAAGTACTAGTTATAAAAAAAGGTATAAATATAATTAAAAAAATAAAAATTATTTTATTATAGTAAAAAAAATAGCAATTATTTTAAAAGAAATTTTAATAAGTAAAAATAAAATAAATTAGATTTTTTTTAATTATTACAAAAAAGAGCAAAAATATAAAGTTAGCTAAATAAGTAAAACTTTTTATAAAATAGTAATAAAAAAAATAAAAAAATTTATTTATACTTTTATCTAAAAAAAATTTAAAAAATAAAAATAATTAAAATAAATTTATAACAAAGCTAGTTTTTAAATTTAGAGTTATTTTTTTAATTAGCTAAAAAAATATTTTATTTATTTATATAATAAAAATAACTAAAGTAAAACTATTTAAAAAAATGTTTTTTAAAAATTAAGTAATATATAATTATATATATAGCTAACTACTTTTTATTATAAGTTTAATATATAAAATTAAAATTAAAGTATATATAATTTATTAAAAAAGCTAAATTTATTATATGAATATTTAAAACTTTTAGTTTTTTATTAAAAATAAGAGCTATAACTTAATTAAAATTATTTTTACTTTTATATAAATTATAAACTTACTTTTTTACTACTTTATTAGCTTATACTATTTAAAGCTTTTAAATATATATAAGTTAAAAATAAACTAATATATAAATATAGCTTTTAGATTTAAAAAAAACTTAGTTAAAAAAATATTTAAAAACTTTTAAAATATAGCTTTTTAGTAAAACTCAATTAAAGTAATTTTAACTATAGCTAATAAATTAATACTTAAAAATAAGTTTAAAATATCTAAATAATAAACTTAAAAACTAGATAATTTAAATCTAATATTGATTTAATATTATATAAAAATATAAAAATTTTAAATATTAGGCCAATTTTAATTTATAAACTTTTAGCTTAAAAATTTAGTTATAAAGTTAAATATTAATAATATTTTTTTTTAAATTAGCTAAAAATTAAAACTTATAACAAATTAGAGTTTATAAATAAATAAAATAAAATAATTAATTAATTAAAAATATAAAAATAAGTAATAAATATTAAAAACTGCTATTAAATATATATAGCTAATTTTATAACAGTTTAAACTATTAACATAATAATATAGCTATAATAATAAAGTTATATTAAAATGTAAAAAAATAAAAAAAGTTTTACATTTATATAACTAAAACTTTAATAAGTTAAATATTATAACTATAGTATATATACTATAATAATAATATTATAGTATATATTTTTTAATATAAATCTTAAAATATTATTTAATTTAGCTATTAAATAAAGTTTTTTTTAGTTTTTTTATAGTTAATAATTTAATAATTTTAATTTAATATTTTAATTTTTATTAATTTTTTTAGTATATTTATTATAATAATAAAATTTTAATAACTATATATATCATTTTTACTTAATTTTAAAAATAATTTTTTTAATTAATTAGTTAAATAGATAATATATTTTAAAGTTAATATATTAATTAGAAACTTATTATATTAAGCTTTAATTTTTTATAATATATATAGTCATTAAGTTTTAATAACTTAAAAAATATATATATTTTTATGTTTAAATTAAAATAAAGTAAGTTATTAATATAAGTATTCTATTATATATATTTTTATATTTAATAAATATTTTTATTTATTTACTTTTACATTTTATAATATTTAGATAGCTTATAAAATAAAAATTCTAAATATATATACTTTTATATATATTGATTTTTAATATATTAAGTTATTAAAATATGTTTAAAAACTAATATATAAAAATAATAGTAAATTAGCTAAAATTATTTTGAATTAATTTTAAATTTGTAATTTTATATTATAATTTAATTTAATTTAATTTTAAAAATAAATAATTTAAAATTAATACATATTTGAAATTTTTAAAACTTAAAATTTAGATATTTTATATATATATAACTTAAAATATTAATTTTAATATTTTTTATTTAAAAATAAACTAAAAAATAACAGTTTTAATTAGTTATTTTTTATTATATTATAATCAATTTAGACTTAATTAATACTAAACTTTAATATAATATAATAAAAAATAACAGTTTTAATTAGTTATTTTTATTATATTATAATCAATTTAGACTTAATTAATACTAAACTTTAATATAATATTTATATTATTATAACAAAACTATAGTAATAATTTTTTAAAATTTTGTTTATTTATTTTATTTTATTAGATATAATAAAAAAAAGGATTTACTTTTATATTAAATTAACTTTTTACTTTTTTAAATAAATTTTTTAAAAACTTAAAATAAACCTATTTTTAACAATAATAATACTAATATATTAGTATTAAAATTATCTTTTATATTATATTTTATAATTTTATATGCTAAAAGCTTTACTTTAAATATATAGCTTTTAAAGTTAACTTTACAGTTATTAAGTTTATATAAATTATAATTTATTATAAATATTTATAATTTTAATTAAAATAATATATATATATTATTTTTATAGCTTTATTATAAAAATAGTAGACTTTTTAAATTTATATTTATTTAAATAATTAATATATTTAAAAAATACTATCTTTTAAAAAGTATTTTTAATTTTAAAATAAAGCTTTAAAATTATAATAACTATTTTTTCTATACTATTTTAATAATTTAAAATAGTAATAAAGCTTTTTTTTTAAATTTTACTAAGCTTAAAAACTACTTAATTTTGTTTATTCTTAAAAATCTATAAAAAATAAAAGTATAACTTTATAAATATTATATTTTTATATATTATAGTAGTATATATATTTTTTCTAAATAAAGTAAAAAGAAAAAAATAGCTTTAAATATTTAAAAATATATAAATATTTAGTAAAAATAAATAAATTAATATAACATTTTAACTATTTTAAGAAATATAATAGTTTTTTTAAAAATTAATTTTAAAATACTATAATTTTATAATAATATTATAATAATATATTTTAGAAATTTTTAAATTATAAATTACTTACTTATATTTTTATTTATTTATTTATTAATGCTAAGCTTTTATATATTTTTTTATTTTATAATATTTTTTAAAACTTTTTATTTTATTATAATATTAATTTTAGATAATTATTATTTATTTAGTTTTTTATTTACTTTTATTATAATTATAATTTTTAGCTTAATTTAATTTTAAAATTAATATAATACAATAAGTAAATAATAGTAAAAACTATAAAAAAAATATATAGTAACTTTTAAAAATAGTAGTATTTAATTACTAATAATTTAAAATTAAGCTAATTAATTAAAAAGTTTAATATATTATATTTAAATCTAAAGCTTAATAAATAATAAAAAATTAAAAGTTATAATTTTAATAATAAAAGTAAATTAAGATAAATGTAATTTTAATTAAAAAAATATATAATTAGTATAAAAATATTAAATAGTAATAAAAAAATTTAAAAATATAAATTAAACTATAATGTAAATATTAAGATAAATAAATATTACTATTATTAAATAATAAATAATTAAAAAGAGTAATATTATAATAGTTACAAAAAGTATATTTTTAGATTATTTTATTTAGCTAGCTATATTTAATATTTAATATTTAATATTTATAATAATTTGTAAATAAATTTATTAATTTATTAAAAAGTATATTAAAAGTATAGCTACTAAATATAAATTAATATTTATATTTAAATAGATACTTATATATTATATAATTAAAACTATTTAAGTTTTCATCATATTTTATTAATTATAAAATAATTATAATTTATATGTTTAATATTTTCTTCTTTATAATTAAAAAATATTAACTATAATAGGTTATTTTGTATAAAAGTAATTATAAATATTCTATCCTTTTTTTATTTTTTTAAATAAAATAAAACTTTAAATTATAGTTAAAACATATTTCCTTTTTATAATTTAATATATAAATATATATACAAATATAATATATCACTTTATTACAATTTTTAGTTTAAAATTATTAATATTAACTATAGCATATATAAAGTAAATTCAAAAATTAAATTAAATTTTTAATTCAAATTATTTAAAGTTATAAATTACTTTTGTTAACTTTTAAACTCCCTAATATAATATTTAACTATATCCTTCTTTCTAACCTCTTATCTGTAGCTAATAATTAGCTAAGTTTTGGTTAGTTGATTGGTTGGTACCTTCCTTTCAAATCTAACTAACTTTATTCAACTTATATTTAATAATTTTTATTATATATTTAAGTTTAAAGTTGTAGGTATATTTTATATAAATTGATTTTAACAATTAAGAACTAAATTAAGCCTTTAAATATATTAAAAAACAATTACTCCTTTTTTTTAAAACTTTAAGTTTGTAAATTTGACGTAATTAATATTATTAAAAAAATAGTCAAGTAAAATTAATGATTTTATTAATTTTGTTCGATTGAACCGATACTTATATTAAATTGGAACCAATCAACATTTGTTGTATAAGTTACTACTAGCTTTGAAGGACCCATCCTGGTTCAAGAACCCAAAGTTCTGTTCAATTGTAGGTCCTTTTTTCCAAGGGGCATCAAATGGTTCTAACACGAAGTACTGTAAGTTGTTAGATTTAGCTTTGCAAGCTAAAGAGTTTAAAAATTTAGCTTGGTTGTCGGGAGTAGCTAGAGCGGTGTTAGGTGAGTTAGAAGTACCAGCAGCTGGCCACCCCGTTTCACCTAATATAAGCTGTTTACCTAACGATTTACAATCTAAACGTTTGTTTAAATCCTGGTACTGGGTCAGTACTGATTGAGCAGCTTCATCCATGTTAGAGAGTTGTTGAGGGTTGAAGAAAGAGTAGATGTTAGCGTACAGTACGTCGGAAGCTTGTGCTAATTCGGGAGTCCATTTTGAACCAACTTCGACAGTACTAACTTGTAAGTTGAGACCAGCTTTTTTGAAACTGTCCCTTACGAAGTTTATATCTTGGATAACTTTTGAAGGGTTGGAACCGTTAAACATCTCTTCGTTACCAACCGTAACCCCACTTAAAATCGATTTGTATTTGGGGTTAGATTTCAGTAATTGGATTATATGATCTACTTCCTGTTGTACTTGCCCTTGCCCGTTTCGAGTCCAAGTACCAGCTACTACATTCATATTTAAATTCTGACTAGCAATCGCTTGTAATACGTTCTCTAACTGTTGGCAGTCACATCCGTAAAGGCGTACGTTACTAGTTAACTTAGCAACTTTAGCTAACTCGGAAGCTACTTGATTAGCTGATTTACAAGCACCGGTAGTGTAAGGGGAGTAAGTTACTCCTGAGAACTGTTTACCGTTTTGAGCTAAGTTTCCTAAGATCGGGTTGTTGGTTAAAGTATCGAGACCAGCTTTTATACCGTCCTTCAACCCCGATGTACCTATTGAGTTAGGAACAATGTTGGTAGCTAAAGGGTACACACAAGTTAATAGTAGCGTTACTAATGTACAATAATTAATTATTTGCATGGTAATCAAGTTTTGAATAAATTTATAAAAATTAGTTTTTTTTTACTAACTTAGTTCCTTTTATATATGTTTCAATTAACTAAGTTTTAAATTTTAATTGTACGAACTTTTTATTATTCTTATTATTATTATAATAATTATCTAATTTAGTGGAGTGGCTCAGTTTATACCATTGACAACTGATTTTAGTAATTTAAATTGTTCAAATCACTTTTTATAAAATTAAATAACAACCTTTATTCTTAAATTAAAATTTATGTTCAAATTTTTTTAACTTCAGCAATAAAACGAAAGGTTTTTTCCTTTAAATAATTTCATACTTTGTACAATAATCGTGATCTTCTGCAGTTCGCTTCTGGAGTAAAAGAAGCTTACCACCTGGTTACCGTACTTACTACTTTTTTACCGTTCAACTGAATTAAATAACAATAATTTAAAATTTAACCGACTTTTTTTTTTATAATTTTTTTTTTAAAAATTAATTTTTATTTTAATAATAAAAAAATAAATTTTAAAAAAATGGTTCAGAACTGTATTATATTATACATTATTACTTTTAACTATTCCTTATTATTGACTTGTTCTTAGAAGTTGAACTGGAACTTTTTAACTTAAGTTATTGATTCTAAATTTTGATTAGAAAATATATTTATAACTGGGTTTATTCTTAAAAATAGTTTATCACTTTGCCAAGGAATCGATTTATACGGTGTGTACATTTTCGTTTACAACAACTTTAAAGTAGAGGTTCAACTAGAACTATACTGAAATCGGTTGTTTGAACCACTGAACTTAAGAACAGTTGTTAAGTTAACTTAAAAAATCAAACCTTTATATATAAAAAACGGTGTAGTGTACTAATTCTTTTAATATAAAATTTATAAATCGATACTGGTGTAAAAATAAGCAAGTTCTTTAAAATTAATTTTATTTAATAAAATATTTTCAAATGGAAAATTAAAAAATTATTTAATATAAAATTATAAAATACCTCAAATTTTATTTATTTATTTAAATATTTATTAATAAAAAGTTACACCTCTAAAATTTTGTAGGTAAAATTTCGGTTAAAAATTGAAAATTTGATTCTATTTTCCTAAATGTATAATTACTTTATTGCTGTAGTTCCCTAATTATTTAACAGTAGCTGGTTGTAAAAATAGACGGAGATTTATAGGGAGAGTGGGGTAGTAAAGGGAAAGGGAACGGTACAGCTAAAACTAAAATTATATATAGATTCTAATTTTGAAAATAACTTTCAATTAGTATAATTTACTTTAATATTTTACCTGTACTTTTATTTATAGTTAGATAAAAAAAGAATAAAAATATATATCTTAAATATATATAATATTTAAGCTTATAACCGATTAATTAGTGATATATTTAGCTAAACTATTGTTATGAATCAAATTTTACGAATAACAGTTTAAAATTATACTAACGATTACCCTTTTATTAATAGTATCATTAATAAATTTTATAAAAGTTATTTTAATAATTAGAATAAACTATAAATTAAAATGTGTTTACCAATAAACGGTATTATAAAATTTTATTTTTAAAAGTACTACAAACTACTAATACTTTAAAAAAATGATATTAAAAAGTTAGAAATATTAATCCTATTATTTTATTAAAATTTAACTAATAAAAAATTTTACATTAGTATTTTTTTAAATTTTAAAAACACTTTCCATCTTAATAAAATTGGGATTAAAGTTAAATTAACTTATAATTTTTAATTATAACAAATATATTAAAAATAAGTAAAATTTAAATAAGATAAAATAAAGTTATTATTTATTATTGAAAACCAAAGATTTTTATATTCTCTAAATATTATGGATAAGTATATAGTTCTATCTTATAGCTAATTTATAATATTTTAATAGCAGGTAGTATTCACTACTATTTTAATTCTTTTAAATTATAATACTTAATTTTTATATAAGAATATTTTAATATTTAACTATACATTATTATTAATTTTAATATATATTTTTTGAAATAACTAATACTATTTAACTATATTTACTAAATTTAGCTAAATAGAAAATTAGTAACTTGAAAAATTGTTAATATTAAGTTAAAAACCTTAATAAAAATATTTAAGCTATTATATAGCCTATATATCTTTTTGAAATTTAAATATATTAAAATATTTTTAAAAAAATTTAAAAATAAATAATATATTATTATTTAAATTAAAATATTATAACTTTAAAAAATATATTTATATTAAAACATTTTCTTATTTTTAAAATATAGCTATAAATACTTTATTAATATCTATAATCTTAAACTATAAACTTTTATAGCTACTTATAAGTTTTTTAAATTAGTTTTACTAATAAAAGTTATAAAGTAAAGATTTTATAAAGCTAAATATACTTAATATAATTTTATAAATTATTAGTACTTTTTAATTATATTAAAATTTTAAATTAATTTTAGCTAAATTTTTTATTTTATATATATATTAGTTATTAATATAAATTATATTATTATACTTTATTTATATTATTTAATTTTTTATATTTTTATTTTTACTATAATTTATATTAAATTAAAATATTGTTACAACTAAGTACAATCTATAAATTTACTATTTTTTATATAATATATTTTTTTAGCAGTTATTAAAAGTTAATATTTACTAGTAATTATACAATATATTTTTTATTATAATATATATATTTAAAATTAATATAAATTTTATTATTATTATTGTTGAAAATACTTTTTATATACTATATAAATACTAATAGTTTTTTTTTTATTTTTTTTTATTATAATTTAACTATATTTTACTTTTAGATTATTTTATTTATTTAACTTAAATAGCTAAAATATTAACTATTATTATTATATTACTTTTTATCTTAAAATTTAAGTTAGTATATTTAGTTTAGCTTTAATTACTTAAATATTTAATTTTAATTTTAGTAATTTAAAAACTTAATAATTAAAAATTTTAATTTTAATTTATTAATATATTAAAATTTTAGTTTTCTTAATTTTAAAATACTTTAAAAAAAACTAAGCTATAAAATGTTTACTTTTATTATTAATTAAACAAGTTATTAAAAAAATAAATTAAAAATAGTTAAAAAATTATTAATTAAAAATATTTACTTATATTTATTAAAAAATATATAAGTTTAGTATACTTTACTAAAAAATTTTAAATTTTTAACTTTATAAATTATAAATTAACATACTTAAAATTTATATATTTTTAGCTATTATTTATAATTTTTAAAATATATTATTATACTAATATTTTAAAAATATAGTAAAATATTAATATAATATTAATATATTTATATACTAAAAAAATTAAATTTTTATTATATAATTATTAAAAATTAGTTTATACTATACTTATTTTATAGATATAATAGTAAAAAGTAAGCTAAAAGCTATAAGAACTATATATATATTTATAGTTACTAGTTATAAATATTAAATATATATTAAAAAGTAATACTATTATATAATATAATTATATAGCTAATAATATAATTAAAACTATTAAAGTATAGCTTTAAAAAATAGATAACTTTAATTAATTAAATATAATATAAGTAGTAAATAAATATAAAAAGTAAATATATATTATGTATATGCAAAAAAAATTAATATACTTATAAAGTAAATATATTTATAATTAATTTATATAAATTATAAAACTATATTACTTTAAATTTTAAAATAGCTAAAATATTAGCTTAATTTACTTTATATAATAAACTAAATATACTTTTAAATATTTCAAAATATTTTTTATACTATATAAATAAAAGTATATAATCTTTTTAAGTATAATAAAATAAATTATAAATATAATTTATATATATAATATAATTAAAAAAATAAATAAATAAATAATTAATTAATTAGATGTTTTTAAATCTTATAAAATACTAAAATAATTTTTTAAAAAGGTTAATATAATTTTAAAGCTATAAATATATTTTTAAAGTATATTAACTAGCTAAATAATATTAGCTAAATTTATATAGCCTTAAAATATAAATAAATATAGATTTAATAAATATAATATTTTTATAGCTTTGTTACTAAAATAAAAATAATATATATTAATATAATTAAAATAACAAATTTAATTAAATACTAAATTATAATTTATACTAATTTAAATATAATAAAATTAATTATTATAACTATATTTTATTAGTATAAAAAAAGGCTAAATATACTAAAAGCTCTACTTTTAATAATAAAAGCTTATATTTAATATATAATTTTACTATAAAGTAGTAAAATACTATTTTTTATACTATAGTAATAACTAAAAATTATATTAAAATTTTATATTATATATATATAATACTATTATTAAGCTTTTTAACTATATTAAAAATATTTTTAGATTTTTAAATTTAGCTTAAAAATACTAAAATTATATATTTTCATTTTTTATATAATTGAAAAAAATTATTATCAATTTATAAAATAATATAAAGTTTTTAAATTTATATAATATTTTTAAATAAAAAGTAGCTAAAAATTTTAATAATAATAAAGATAAATAATAATAATTAAATTTAAACTATTTTTAAATAATTTTTTTTATTAAAAAATAAAATATAAAAAAGTATATATATTTGGAATTTTTATTATGAAAATATTTTAAATATTATA
>JAWQFY010000467.1:0-30463 GCA_037055185.1 Capillidium rhysosporum | reverse complement strand
GATAAAATCAAATAAGCTTGGGAAATGAAGGTAAAATGATGAGAATGATCATTAAGTCAGCAACTTATAAAGTCGCTGAGTGACGGAACGTCACAAATATGTAAAAACTAAGTACTATTATATTTAAAGATAAAACTTTATTAGTAGTAGTATTTGGTTTAAAAAAAGTTTAAAAAGTTTTAATTTTATATAATAAAATAATATTTACTTTAAAAGTAGATTTATTAAAAAGAATAAATAATATATATATTAAGAAAATAATATAAAAAGGTAAAAAAATATTATTAATAAATAAGTTTATTTAACTTTAAAAATTTAAAATATAAGAAATTTTTTAAACTAAATATATATATATTATTAGCTAGTTAAAATAAAGCTAATATAAAATACTTTTAAATTAATTTATAGCTTTTTTAAAAAATATAAAAATAAATTTAAGCTAATTTAATTTAAATTAAAAAAATATAGTAAATAAAAATAAGTTAAAATAAATAAGCTAAAAAATTTATTTAAATATTAAAAAATAATAATAAATAAAAAGAAATAAAATATAAATAAATAAAAAATTAAAATAATAGTTATAAAAAATATTTAAAAAAAAAATAAAGTAAGTTAAAAAATAGCTAAAGAAGTTTAGTAATTAAAAAAAAATAAAGCTAAAAAATTAGGTTTTTTTTATATCTAAAAAATATTTATTTTATATATAGCTAGGTTTAAAGCATTTTATATAAATAATTGTTAAATTAAATTAATATAAATAAGCTAGCTTTTTTAAATTCTAAAAGCTTTAAAAATATAATTTACTTATATTTAATATATTTAAAAAAAGTAATTTTTTAGCTATAACTTTACAACTAGTTAAAATAAAAAAATCTTTTAATTTTAAAATATAAAGAAAGTTAAAACTGCTAGATTATGAAATTTTAATAAGTTAATTATAATAAAATTACTTTAGAAAAAATAGCTTTTTATATATAAAAAGTAGATTATTTTATTATTATTATATTTTTAAATATTAATAAAATTAAAGTTAAAATTAAAAAATATTTTTATAACAATTTTAAAAAATTAATATTATTTACTTTTAAAAATAGCTAATTTTTTATTTATAAATATATATAAGCTTATATAAATTTTTACAAAAAAAAACTTACTATAATATAATTTTAAATATACTATATTTTAAGCTAAAAATATAATATTTTAGCTAATATATTAGGCTTAAATATTTATTACTTTAATATTATACTAATATTAATTTTTTAAAATATTATAAAATTAAGCTAAAATAATATTTTTTTAATTAAAATCTAAGAATTTTATATAAAAAAGTTTAATTAAAATTAAAAATATTAGTTTTTTAAATAGTTTATTTTATTTATTTATAAATTTTAAGCTTTAAACATTTTATTATCTATTAATTTAACTAATTTTTAATTAATAAAGCTACTTTTTTAAAATTTGAATAATAAATGTAAATATTTTGTAAATAAATTTACTATCTTTATAATAACTTTTTAAATAATTTGATTAGTTATAATGCAACTATATATTTTTAAAAATAGTATCAACAAAATTTAAATATATATTTCTATTTCAAGAAGTTTTATTATAATAAAATTGACCTAATACAGATTAGTCATTTCATAAGTTTAATTTATCTAACAGTTTTTATATACAAGTTTAAAGATATATAATAATTTTAACATTAAGTTACATAAAACTTACTAGTTTTTAAAATTCTATAATACACAACTTCCCTATTATTTTATTATATATCTAATTCCTTCATCAATTAAATTGATAGGTTTTAAATGTGATGTAATTAGTTCACTTTTAATAATATTATTTAATAGTTTTAATTGGTGTGTAACTAATCTCCCCACATCTTTGATGTAAGTATCGCAATAGTACCAAGACCACTAAAATTTAAGAGTTTGTTTAACTTTATTATAGTTGGTTAGTAAAACCACAAGAAACGGAGGAGTAGTATTAGATTAAAATTAACTTTCTGCTGGAAACGTACAAAGTCATGTAAAAGCAGGTTGCAATAAATTTTATAGAGATTAAGGTTAAAACAGGTTTACAAGTTTAAATCAACTACGACAGCAAAATAGAGATTGAAAGAAGGAAGGTTTGGAAGGCTCTGCATCGGATAACAAATTGTTGGGTCCAGCAGCAGACGAATTAAGTTGGGACATAGATTGAGCACCCGGTTGTTGGGTTATAGGTGTAGCGAGGTTTGGAAGTGGGTTGACCGGTCTAGGGCTCGTCGAGTTATTGATAGCGGAAGGCCCACGCTGCAGCGAAGGCCTAGGTGTTCCAACGTTGACGTCGTTATTCCTAGACACGTTGGAAGACATAGCTGCATAAAACTCACTTCCGTTAGCATGATGGGGGTGCATTGACCCTTGGATATGTGAGGTGTTCAAGGTGGCATGACGGGTAACTGATTTCTCGTTGCTGCGTAGTTGGGGTACAAGTGACATCTTTTCATCTTTAGTTTTCATCCAGTCATAAATACCGTCATCTTTTTCTCCTAAATTTTTAATCACACGATCAAATAGCATTTTGAGCTGTTCATACTCGGGAGTTTCTTCAAATCCAAGTTTTCGGACATAAGTCAAATAGGTGTTGAACTCTTCTGGGAACCCAGCACAAAGTTCGTCAGATGAGGTCAGTTGCTTTTTCTCCCCAATTTTCTCGTACTTTTGTCGGTTGGTAGCAGCTTTTAATCCTTGCCAAGGTAACGAACCTCTTAGGAAATACATAAAAACGTGTCCTAGAGCTTCTAAATCGTCTCGTCGTGACTGCTCTAATATCATTAGAAAAATTCATTTAATATATTACCTCGACCCAAATGCGTATTAATACTCATATAACGAGCGGTACCACTGAGGCTTTTACGTTCTCGGTAAGGAATATGTTGTTTCGTTTTAGGGTCACGGTAAAATTTGGCCATACCAAAATCCACCATGAAGACAGTATTGGCATCTTTAGTGGACGGATGACCAATTAAAAAATTGTCGGGTTTAATGTCACGGTAAATCAAACTTTTTTCATGAACTGCTTGTATCCTCGTTAACTAATAAAATTTAAATATAAGTGTAACTTAGTTATGTTACCATATTCTTTGCTAACATTGCTACAGTCTTTACGGAGAACTTACGATTACAAAGATCAAAAAGATCTTCCAATGATTTACCTAAAAGATCGATACATAGTACATTATGCTGACCTTCATTACCAAAATAATAAACTCCAGGAATCCCAGCTATTTAAAAGTTAACTGAAAAACTTTAAAATATAAATTACGAGTTCCTTGTAAAAGATTATATGTACGATATTCATCTTTTAACTGTGGTGCTTCACTCTTTTTTGATTCCTAGTCATAATACTTAAATACACCTTATATCTTAAAAATTACAAATTTAATGGCTACAGATTGATTGTTAAGCATATTCGTACCTAAATACTGTTTTAGTAAACATATAGTAAAACCGAAAACCTTCATAAATAACCCCAAAAGAACCTTCACCAATCTTCTTTCCAACTCTATAATGTACTCCAATAATGTTGGGAGAAGCCATACCCATGGCTGAAGAAGCGCCAAGGTTAGATATCGTATGGTTGTTTCCTTGTCTATGTCCTGGCATAATATATGTATTCTGTTGAAGTGTCTAAGCTATGCAAAAAAGCATAAGTTAATTGAAGCTTGAAATAGTATGTCGGTTGAATGACTGAAAAGTAAGGTAAAATCAAATAAAAAGTATCGTTAAGTAGAACATAGTATTTTAAACGAAATAAGTTTGTTTCATTTAAAAAATTGCAACTTGAGGCTTACAAAAAAGTTGAAAAATATAGAGACAAGCATGCTTGTACACTTACTTTGAGCAGGTATAACTTTTAATTTGGGAGGTAGCTTATGTCGTATTATTAATTAGGCAGCAAAACGCTTGTTGTAACAAAATAAACTGTTGGCCAAAAAATAAAGGATGTCGACTTTGTAGTTGGAATCCGGTAAAGAAAACTAAACCTAGGCTTTAGATGTAATCTGTGGTACTATAAATTATTGTCGGTTTATGACCACTATTGAATCTTTAAAATCGGCTTTATGGTAAGTTGATACTAATTTGATAGGTTGATCGCTTACTCTGGATTTAGGAGCCTTAATGATTAAGGGAATTAGTTTCCTCTATCAATTTCCTTTAATTTTAAATGAAGCATCTTTACCGAATTATTTACTATTTCAAACCAATATTAAAGAATTAATAATTGGATGAAACTTGTATGTTTGCTAAATTAGCTAAAATCCTATAAAATTTAAAAAAAAATCGGTTCGTAATTTCCATTTAAAGGATTTTGTGACGAGAAGTTTTCATATAATTAATTAAATAAAAGGAATAACTCGTTCGTTTACAAAGCCTAAATTTGCCGAATACCCGTGAACTAACGCCTATTTACCTACCATTTTTTTAAAAAAGTGGGGTAAAGTTTAACTGAGTTAAGCTACAACCGATATAAAAAACACAAAATTAATAAAAATCAAATTCAATTTGAAGGAATACTTTATTAAGTTAGCAATCTAACAACTTAACTTATCAATTGAATATAGATTCGGTATCTCGCCAATTTTTACCCCTTAACTACTGATATTAAGCTTTTTTATTCTCTACAATACTTATAAACTTTAATGATACAGTTATCATATCTGATATTTATGAGAAAAATAAATGAAAACTTTATACATTATTTTAAATAAATCCTATATAATTATTTGTTTTTTTCAGCTTTTAACTGAAATTTTTTTATCTAATTTAAAATAAAGTTTAACTTATTAAAGTAAAACCTTACAGTTTAAAAAGCAACAATTTGCTTTAAATCAGATTATTAACTTTAAGTTTTAATATTAAACCATCCTTATTTTTATAATATAAGCATAATTTCAGTTTAAAAATGTAATCTTATTATTTTAATTACTGAATTTTAAATTATTTAACAACTTATTTAATTTATATATTAATGTAAATTTAAATAATATATGCAAATAATTAAATAAATAAACTAATTTAAAATTATTTTTAAAATTATAATTAATTAATATTTAAAAAAACTATTTGTTTATTATGGAAATACTCATAAAAAATTGTAAAAACTTAAAAAAATGTAGCAATTTTTAACTTTTTTTAGTTTTTTTATAGTAGAGTTAAAATATATAAACTTTAAACTAATAAATTAAAATTAATATTAATTTTAAAAATTTTATATTTATATTAAAATAATTACTAATAAAAAACTATATATTTAACTTAACTTTTAATTTTATTAATATTTTTAAAGGTAGTTAAAGTTTAAATTTAAGTTTAGCTATTTAAATTAAAAAATTAAATAAAATTAAATATTTAATAAAGTAATAATAATATAATGTTTACTGAGAAATAGTTTATAAAAATAATATATTTAAAATATACTATAAATAATATTAAAATTTTATTATTATTTTTATAATAAATATATTTTACTTTAAGAGTATTTTTATTAATTAGAATACTAATATATTAAATTTTAATAAAAATATATAGTTTAAAGTTAAATTGAATTATTAAGAATAAATAAAATAAAGGTATAATATTAATATTAATAATAAATATATATAATTACTATTATAAAAAAGTAATTTTAATTAAAATAATAGCTTTATTTAAAAAAATAAAATTTAAAATATAATTATTATAATTATAAAAAAATAAGATTTAAAAATAAAAAAAGTAAAATTTTAATTAACTTTAAATTTAATAAATAATATAGTTATAAAAAATAGAAATATATTATATTTATAGTAAAAATAATAAAATTTAAATTATTAATTATTAAATAAAAATTTTTACTAAAAAATTAGCTAAAAATAAAATAATCTAGTTTATAAACTTATTTTATAAGCTTAAATTACTAAAAAATAGATAACTATTTAAAAAATTTAAATATAAGTAGTAATACTATATAAATAAATATAAGTTTAATAAATATACTATTTATAATATTTTTAGCTTATAAGTTAAAAAAAAACTATAATTATAAATTTAATAATATAGTTAATTATAATTTAATTTAGTTTTATAACTTTAATATTAATTTTTAAAATATAGTTTTAAAAGTTAAAAAAACTATATATATATAATTTTTAACAATAGTATTTATATAAATTTACTTAAAAAACTTTTTTAAGTTTATTTACAATTTTATTAACAAATACTACTAAGTTATACTAATATATAACTATATTATAAAGTAGTTTAATATTTATATTTTTAAATTATTAATATTATAATTATTTTAAAACTGCTATAAAAGCTTTTTATTTTATAGTAAATACTATAAAGTATAATTTTAAATATTAAAAGTAGCTGAACTATTTTAAAAGTTTTATACTATAAATATTAACTTAATAATAAAATTTTATTAAATAGTAAAAAATAAGTTTTATTTAATAGTTTTATAAAATTAAAATTAAAATTTAACCTTAAAATAAAAATAATAAAAATGTTTTATTTATATAAATTATTTTTAAATAACTGTTATTTTAATAATGTATATTTTACTTTTCAAAAAAAAATTCTAATTTCAGTAATATAGATATATTTATTAAAAAATATTTTAGATAATAAATTAATACCAAAGGTAAATCTTGTCTATATTAACTTATAAATTACAAATATTATCTTAATTTATTGTATATTATCTAAAAAACTATTAGTTACTAATTTACTATACTGACATTATATAGCTAAGAAAGTAATAAAGTTACTAAACTTTATAAAAATCCTAATATATACCTTGTTTTCTAAATTAAAATTCATCTTCTCAAAAGCTTCTAAAGTTAACATATTCTTTTTTATAGTTTTATTAGTCTAAGTAATTCATTGTCTCTTTACAGATTTTCATATTTAGCTGACATATACTAATCTCCACTAAATTTAAAGCCTGTTGAAAGCCCTTACTTATCTCTTCAACTCCAACTTTCTCAGCTTCTTTCATTCATAACAAATTTAATATCCTTATCATCTATGTACAACTAAACATAAATTTATTCAGATTTCAGCTCTGGCACTTTATCCCTTGAATCATTACTTGACATTCCTCTCCTAACATTTAATAATGTTGTAGTAAAAGCTGAAAAAAGTTTTAACCAAAAAACAAAAAAAACTATACATCCAAAAAAAAAGGCTCAATTTAATAGTTCAAAAGTTTTTAAACATAGATTTCTTAAGTCGACTAGATCCCGAGCTCGATTTATACTGTTCAATATTATTCAACAGTTCTAATTTCTGGCTTAATATCAACCTTAACGAATCCAACGTTTTATTAGAGAATTCTAGTTCCTGTATCAACCCTAAATTTTGATTCTTTAGGTAGTTAGTATCTAAAGTCATCTTTTTGATCTGAAAGTTGTAGTTCTCTAAATCGTCCAGCTCGGTACACTGATAAGTTTTTAAACTGAAGTTAGTATCGGATGTTGTGAGGCTTAAATGGGTATTTTCGATCTGATTCAAACTCTGTTGTAAAGTCATAGTTCCAGCAGTACCGTCCTCACCAATACTACTTTGGTTATCCGTATCGGTACTCAAACAGTTAAAAGTATCGGTCGGTGGTACTTCTCTACTATTCAACTTTAATTTCGATGTTAACTTTTCGAAACTTTTCTTTAACTTTAAACTTTTCACTTTCTTCTTTTTACTACTGCTGTTAGTAAGATTAGTCGGTTTAGCACGTTCCAACTCTTGGACCATAATCTCTTCTAGTTGCCGGTTGTAATCCATGTGCGGCTCCTGGTCCATAATGTAACTTTCGTCTTCGATAACTTGCATCTTTACACCTTTATAGTTAATTTAAACTTTCGGTTGAATCTAATTAATCTTATATTTTGATGGTTTAATTATACGCTTTAAATTAATATCTATTATAACACACTACTTATTATATTCTAGCTTTTCTATAGTCGTACCTAACACTTAACACCTTAAATTTTTAATAATTGTAATACACATCCATTACAATTCCTAGATCCTTCGTTGTATTTATACGATATATTTTTCAGCTAACTTCCTACCAAATTTCTCCAACCTTTTAAAATTGTGTCAAAAGGTTGAAAAAGTTTAACTTGAAGCGTAACTTTGTTACATTTAAATAGAAAAACTGTTGTAACTTTATAATCTAATATGTAGGTACTCAAAATATTTCATAAAAGTAATTGTTTATATAACCATTAGTTTAGTAAACTTGTTTGTTTAGCTTATTATAAGTTAAATATGTTAGTAAAAGTTTCGTTAGTATAATGAACTCGGTTCATTAAATAACTTGATAGAAATAAATTAATATATATAAGTATACTTACACATTATAACTATTAAGAGTTTTGGTAATAAAAACTAACTATTAATATTAAAGGAACATGTTTTAATTTCATAGTTAAATTTTTACCAAATTCCCTAAAGCTTTAATACAGTTTCGGTATACGAACGTAGTGTTAGAACCTTTTTTTAGTTACTAAGATTAGCCGAGATACTTATAGGACCGATTTGGAAGTTAAAATTATTGATTTTTAAAATGGACTATAAAAGTATACTAAATTATAACCTTTAGTTAGTACTTTTCAGCTATAAAGTTTGTATGTTATAAGAACTTTTTATTAAAATTCTCACTGTAGATCTTGTTTTTTATCGTTCGGTTGCCGGCAATGTTCAGAAAGTTGCTCCGTTTACAAGATATTTGTACTATTTAAACTAACAACAGCTTTTGAAACTACAGCCCTCAAATCGATTTCAAAACATCTGATGTACTAAAAATGTTAAGTGTTTTTTTCGATACAGGCCTAAGGAACCTAAGATTTGGTCTAATAGTTAGTCTAACGTTTACAGAGTACCGTTTGGGGCGTTAATTAGCCTGTATGTCAAAAAAGTGGCGCAATATCTTAGTACAGATGGATACATGGAGAAAAGTTTTGGAACTAGAGTTTGCCTATTACATATCGATGTCTTAATATTTATAATATAGTGTATATCCCTTATCTATAATATAATTTATATAATTTAAAAGGTATATTTTATACAGAATAATTTGAAAAATTTTCCATTCTTTTCGGTATCATTGTCGATGAGAAGTCAGCGTATTATAATCCTTGAGATTTATATTCAAAAAGTTCTGTCTAAAGTAGGGTATCGAGAATATATTTACTAGATTTGTTCTTATATTACATATATGTATATACTATATATCAGTTGCTATACTCGATTGTTGTAAGGCTAGGTTAAAACTTCGAAAAAAAAGTAAGGTAAACATACTATTTAGTATAATGAATATTGAATGCTACCATTACGTCAGAATATAATCATATAAAATAATTCAAACTTTAATTTATGACTTACATATATCACTTTATGATTTAAATTGCACTTAGCTCGATCATCATGTCAATTACATATTTCATACTACCTATTCAAACATCCCATTTTTGTAAGCTTCTCCATTTAAAAATATATATTTCTTTGCCCCTAAATCCATATTGTTTTTAGTAATATTAATATACATTAAATCTAATCTAATATAAGTAATTTTTAGTTCTTTTTTATTATTTATTTTATTCTACTTTTAATTTACTTTTACACACTGTTTTTTGCTAACCTAAATATATAGTTATTACTTTATAATTTAATAAATATATTAGCTTTTTTTTTGTTTTAGTTTTTTACTTTATTTTTTAAAGTTTAAATAAAGTTTTTTTAATATATATAAGCTTTTTATTAATTTTTTTAATGTTAATTTTTTTAAAATCTTTAATCTTTATATAAATTTCTTATTTAATTTTAAATTTAAGTACTTAATTTTTCATATATATATATATATATATATTTGATTAATTAGCTACTATTTTTTAATTTTTTCTATTCTAATAAAGTAAACTTTTTAATCTTAATAATTTTACTATTTACTTTTTTTAATTTTTTAATTTAAAACTTAAATTTATATTTTTAAATTATTTAAATTATTTATTTATTTATTTATTTTATAATTTTAATTCTATTATAAATTTAAGTTTTAATAATTTATTTTAATAATTAATATAAAAAATAAAATTTTTAAAAGGTAAATAATATTAGTAAAAGTATACTTACTACTTTATAGTAGGTAAACTTTCTTAATTTAAACATATTAAAATATATTTAAAAAATTTAAAGAAGAAATTTTCTTTTAATAATAGAAATTGATTATTATAATAAGGTAAATAATATATTAAGATTTATAATACTAGTATATTTTTTTAAATATATTTATATTACTAAAATATTTTATTATAGCAATTTAAAAAAAAAGATGTATCTATATTAAAATAGCTTTTTAATATTAAATATTATATTTTATAACTAAAAGCTATATTGTTTTTATAGTTATTTGTATTTTTTAAAATTAGTTTTATTAGTATTCTACCTTTCTATTATATAAAAAAATATACTAATATAATTTAATAAATTATTGGTATTTTTTTTACTATAAAGAAAAAAAATAAAGTAGAGTTTTAATTAACTTTTTTTTTAAATATTATAATTGTTTTTTTAAATTATAATTTGTTTAAATACATTTATTTAAAAATAATAAATTTGAAAACTTTTAAAATTTATAGTAATATTGGATAAATTTAGATAAAAATAAATAAATAAACAGTTTTTTAAATATAAAGCATCATTATTTTTATTTAATTATATGTTGATGTAATTTATTTTTTAAATAAAAGCTTTTTATAAGATTTTAAACCAATTTAATATAATAAGTGTATTATATAACTTAAATACTGAAAAAAATAATCAAACTTGCCACTTATTAATAAAAATAATTATAAATATTGTAAACTTATTTTAATTAAAATAAAGAAATAACTTATAATTAATCAATTTAGATTTAAACTATAAATTTTATTATTAGAATATCAAAATTTACCAAGTTGCTTCTGATTAAAAAAAATATAATTTATCTTCCATAGTTCCCTTTTTTACAGACATTTCGGCTTGTAGTATCTTTACTTCTTCTATCCAATCCCCCTTCAATATATCTATTAACCATATGTATTCTTATTTAAATAAACAAGTACTTAGGTCAAATTATCTGATTTCTCAAAAAAAAATTTAAAATTTAAAATATTTTATTTTCAATATAAAAAATAAAATTCAGCTTAATTGAACTAATATTACAAATATTATAAAGTTACACTACCAAAACTTTACGATAAATTTATATTAAAAATATGGGAAACTAATCGTTTTGTCTTATAATATAAAATAGTTTATTGAAATTAAAAGCTTAAAATTAGCATTAACAGTTTCAATTACCTTTATTAAAAAGCTTTTTCTCATACCAACTATTTTGATTAAAGAAAATAATTTCTACCAAATCTACCTGTTTAGTATTAACGTTTACAGTACTTAAAACTTTTAAAGTCGAGCTAGAATCTTCATTAAAATTTGATTTTAAATTAATAGTGATACATAAAAAGTTATCAGTAAAGTATACTAAAGTGGGGAAAGGTTGAAATTTCAAATTGTCGACATCTTCACAATCTAATTCAACTTTCAATTGTTTAAATAAGTTGTGGTCGTACAGAAATTTAAACTTTTCGATACTTAAATCTCTCAATTTATCGGTATACATTAAGATTTCATTCTCAGTTATTATTCTGTCATTGGGCTTGTCAGGATTTACTTTATTGCCATCTTTATTAATGTGGAAAGTATCCATATTATTCACCCAGGGTACGCTGTTATATACTGCTTCTACCATCTCAGTAGTCTTAGTTTTAAATTTATTGAACCCAAAATATACTACAATTAAAGGAAACGGGAACAATAAGTTATGGAATAAACTGTTAAGTACGTATATTAAAAGTATTATTATAACACTATAGTAAAAGGTCGAACTGATGATAGTTAATCCATTTATTCTGTTTAAATTATTATATCGGTTATTTGAACTAGGAGACTCCATACTTAAATATTTATTTTTAATGTGATTGTTTAAATATATTATTTTCTACTTAACGCTATTTATATATATTTTAGACATCTAATTATACTACATATAAGCTTACATGTTTAATATAGACCGACCTTGATGTATAGAAATTTTCGGTGTGGTACCAGTTTCGAATCTAAGCTATATTTGTTAATTTATTTAATTAAATTTTAACTTTTGTACAAGTGAACGTTCTTAATTCGGTACCTTCTTAAAAAATATAGTTAATTTACATGGTAACTAAAAGTATTGTGTAAAGGCCAAGCTTTACGCCCTTTTATGAATATAGTGTTGTAAATCAAAGCCTTTAAGTTTAGCTTTTAGCTACGTGGATAATTTAGCTATTTAATTTAAAAAAATGAGGACGTATTAAAATATTTAGATACCACTAATACTTATATATTTATATACCTGTAATAGTAATTATATATTAAAGAATTATTTATGATAAAATATTTATGTAACAAGAGGTTCTTATAAAGTTTTTATTAGTTCATTTTAATATATAAAAATTTATAATTGATAAATAATATAAATTCATAGAAGTAAAACTAAAATAAATATTTATTTTACAATTTTATTTAAGTTATATCAAAATTTTAAAATTTTGATTATTTTATTTTTACTACTAATATTTAAAAAGTATAAGTTATTATAAAATATAAGGTTTATATAATTGATATAGTAAGTATAATTCGAATTTTTAATATATTTTAAATTTAATAAATATATACTTTTAGCTATTAGCTTTAGTATTCTAACTTTTTAAAATATCTTAAGTATAAAATTATTTAAAAAATATATAGCTTTTTTATAAAATAATATTAAATATTTAATTAGAAAAGCTTTAGTTAAAATTATTATATAATAGAGCTTTTTACTATATAAATATATATAGTATAAAGACTATACTTTTGTACTAGTTAAGAAACTTAATACCAGTATTTTATATACTTAGTATATAAGTTTTTAGTATAATTTTTGGTGATTATAATAACATAAGAGATAGTATTAAATTAAAGTATTATTATATTAAAATAGCTTAATAGTTTTTTAAACAAACTTTATAAAAAAATTTAAAATAAAAGTATTTAGATAAAACTATATTATTATAGCTAAAGCTATAAAAATAGTAGTATTAAAATTAATATATATATATATTAGATATCTATTATACTACTAAAGTATTTTCTTATTAGAAAGCTAAAATGTTAGCTAAAGTAAATTATTTAAATAGTAAAAATAATGCAATATAGTTATTACTAAACTAAATTTAAAAAATAAAATTAGTATAATTAATTAAAATATTTTGATATTTTTATTTAATAATATAAAAAGTTTTATTAAAAAGTAAAAAGCTATAAATAATAAATTAAAAATGAAAATAATTAAAGTTAGAAAAGTAAAAAATTTAATTTTTAGGCAAATTATAAATAAATAAAAAGTTAGCAAAAAAATAATTAAAAAAGTAAAATTTTTTAGAAAATTTTTTTAATAAAAATAAAAAATGCATTTGAATACTAAAAAAAAAAATAGTTTATATAAATTATTAGATTTATATTTTAAATAAAAGTTTATAGCTAAAATATTAGTAATATTTAACTACTTTTGCAAAATTTAAATTATTTTACAAAAATTTTAGGTTTTGTTATTATTATTTACTATAAATAAATAAATAAATTTAGAAAAATAAAATTAATTAAAGCTAAAATAGTTTTTATAATTTTAGTAGCTTTAATAGTTTAGAAAAATAAAAATTTTATTTAGTAGTATATACTATTATTATATAAAAAGTATCTTTTAAAAAAAACTTTTAGTATTAAAATAAAGCTTTAATTTTATACTAATTATTTTAAAAAATTTATTTTAGTAATATATTACAATATAAATATTTAAAACTTTTTTTAGCTTTATAATATAAATTTATAATAATTAAAAGAAAAAAGTATAATTTTATAAAAAAAGTAGCTTTGATTATCTAAAAGTATATAAATATTAAATTTATTTCTTTTTATAAAATAAGTTAAGCTAATATTTTAGCTAATTTAAAATTTTAGATATTATTTTAAAATATTGCCTTAAAGTATTGTAAATTTACAGTTTACTTAAACTAATTAAGTATATAAATTTTATATTTTTATTTATTTATAAGGTTTTATTTTAAAAGTAAAAGTTAAATATTTAGCTAAAGTATAACTTTAATTAACTTTAGCTATATTTTTAATTATATAATCTTTTTTTAATATATACTTAATTTTTATAATTATTAGCTTACTTTTATATTATTATACTTATTAATATATATAATATAAGCTGCTTTTTATATTTTTAAATATAGTTATATAATAAAAACATTAGTTTTTTTAATATATAAATATATATTTACTTTATAATAATAACTATGCTTTTAAAAATAATAACTATCTTTTAAATATTTTAAATAAAAGCTTTTTTAAATAATAAAACTTTTTTTTAAAATTATTATTTTAACTTAATTTTATAATATTTTAAAATATTGAGCTTAAACTAAATATAAAAGTAGTTAAAAAAAGTTATAAATATATATATATTTAGTATTTTTAAAAATTTATAGCTATAAATGCTATAAAAATTTAAGTTTTATTAATAAAAAACAAAAAAAATTAAAAGTTTATTTTAGGTTTTAATTAACTTAATATTTAGTATATATAGTTATTATTTTAAAGTAGTTTAAATATTATTATAAATTATAGTTTAAAAAGTATACAAAATTTTATTATATAATACTAGTCTAAAAATATATTATTATATTTTTATTAGTAATATAATATTTATTAATAATTATAATTTTTTTTTAAATAGTAGTATATTATATAAGCTTTTTTAATATATTTAATTAAATAATATTTAAATTTAAACTTTATATATCATATTAATTTTATTATTAAATTAAAACTACTATTTAATATGCTTAAAATTAAATAGAAATATTAATAGTAAATAAATATTAAACTATTTTAGCTTTTTTAAAATTAAATTAAAAATAGTTAGATTATAATTAGATAAATTCAAGCAAAGTTCTAATTCAAAATATACCATTTAAGCTAATAATAATTAGTTTAAAATTATAATAGTTTAGCTTAACTTTTTAGTCAGAATTAGATCTTTTCTAAAACATAGTTTTAATAACGTATAAACTATAAACTTAAAATAATAATTAGGTGGTGTATTTTTCCAATACACCACTAATATATATACTAATATTTTTAACAAATAGCAAGCTTTAATAACTTTTATAGATAGTTCAAACCTACACTCCAAATGCTCTAAAAGTATTAACTTGTAGATCTACTCCTAGAGTTAAAATTTATTAACCTGCAGCTCAATATATACAAATATTTAAACTAGGTTACAAATTTTGGTATAAATAATATAAAAATCTATATATATTCGTTCATAAAAACGAAGTGAAAATTATATATATATATTATACAACTTTATCACTTGGTACAAACATTATAAAACTCAAATGTTGCTTTATATAAATTAATCAATTTTATTAAACAATATAATAAACCAACTGTATTATTTACACATCTAGTAAAATTTATAATGCAAGACATGACAATGGATACCTAAATTTTAAAATTTTTCGCTTCTAATTAGTAAAGGATAATACTTGACTATTGCAATATTTTTTACAGCAGACGTAATTGTCACGATTTTAAACTCAAACTATTCTCTAAAAAGGTAAAATTAATTAGATACAGAGACGGATGGCACAGTATCCTTGACGGGGAAGAGCCGACGACGGATCTCCATCTTGAGAGCAGTCTCCTCTGACGACATATCACTCATGACAGCCGAATTCTCTTGAGCACGACGGATGAGGTAAGGCATAACCTCACGTACAGGGCCATAGGGTATATACTTGAAAGCAGCGTAACCCTGGCTAGCTAGAGCGTATGTAGTAGGGTCATGCATACCCATGAGTTGGCCAAAAAGTACAGAACCGGAAGTAGGTTCGATGCCTAAGTCCTGCATCTTCTGGCACGTCATGACCACCGATTCTTTGTTGTGGGAGGCTACCATAAAGTTTAAGGGCCTGGTGTCCTTGTTTTGGTTGGCGGCTAGTTCGTTGAGTAGTAGTTCTACACCGGCGTTGTAGTCTTGATGGGTGTTTTCTATGGTATCCTGTACGATATCAGGTAGACCAAGGTCAGCTGCCCGTTTCCTTTCGGAGACCATGTAGGCCCCGCGTACTAGTTTGGCACCGAAGCACCAACCGTCACGTTTGGCGTGGATCAAATCATTCCGCATCTTTTCGTAGGATTCCTTAAGGTACATCTGGTAGGTGTTGAATACGATCGGTGATTCTCTGTTAAAAGCTTGACTAAGCTCGTTGGCTACCAAATCGATAGCAGCTTGGAAGTAACTCTGTTCGGCGTCGATCATCAGACGTACACCCGAATTTACCGCTTCGTTACTGATAGCTTTTAGTCGGTCCATAAGTTTATCCAGATCCTCCCGTTCAGCTTTCGAGAAGAAATCGACACCGAAATGTACTTTACTACTAGTTTCGGCGTCGACATGTTCGTTTTCACCTATATACAATTTTGCTGATTTGGGTTTGACCATAGATAAGGATGCCAGGAAACTGATCCAGTCGATTTTGTTGCTTCGTTTAGGGTCAGCGGCACTCAAAGCTTCGTTGATCGAAGTTTTGTTAGCACCGGGTAACTTCTCGGCAATAGCTTGGAATTCGTTACGGGTTAATATACCATCTTTGTTTGCGTCAGCCAAGATGAACGCGTTACGTAAATAATGGAGGATGGAGGTAGACTTTTCCAAAAGCTGAGGAGCTACCAAACCGGTTACTTTAACTGCTATAAACGAACCAGGTAAAGCGGATGCCGTCTTGACAGCTTGTACGTACTGGTCGGTGACGAAGTCGGCGTGCTTGTTGGCGGCCAGTCTAAGCTCTTCTAAACTACGAGTATCTCCTTCGGCTGGTAAGTCACCTTCAATCGAAAAATCTAAGATCGATCCGATGTTAGCCTGCTTTAGTTCGTTCATAAAAGGGACGACGTCGGGTCTGTCCTCACCACCGCAGAACTGCTTGAAGATGGTCTTCTTAATAAAGAAGTAAGCAGGAGTTGAAATATGTAAAGAGTCCAAAATAGATAGAATTGTGGGTGCAGCATCCATCAAAAAAGACATGTTACATAACTTATAAACCAATAAGGATAACACCAAATCTGATATTGATTTACCTTGGAAGGCGGTACGTGGATCTGGATTTCTTACAGCTTCTACCCTGTCAACAGGAGTATCAAACTGTTTCTGAAGTTGGATCGAAGCGTCGTCGCTTAAAAGATATTTAGTGGTTATGGCAGTAGCTGATAGTAAAGCTAAACTGCCGAAGCCTAGATAGCGTAATGAGTTTGAAGAGTTTACTTTAGGGGTGGCTTTTCCATTTATAGTGGAGTTAAACGCTTTAAAACTAATGCTGGTAGTAGTGTTGGGTCGAATTACTCCCAAACAAGTAGCTCTGCATGGGTTCGGCCTCAGCTGTTGGAAAGCACCTCTTAACATTCTATTATTCGATCCTATGTATTTCTTCTAAAAGCTAAATTTCTCTTTCTTATTAAATTTTTATGAAAGGCTACCATTCCGTTTTGAGGGTTGGAGCTATTTATATTTGTAATTTCTGCAAAACAACTTAGCCTCACAGCCAATTTGGAGTCATAAATTGAACACTGGTTTGTGGAAACTCAGCAACCAATTTAGCTGCTATTTTATTGGCTACCAACTAAACTTTAGAACTTAAAATAAACAGTTACAAGCTAGATGAATAACTAACACTACATCACGTTTCGTATCCGATGTAAGGATGAGCGTACGTACAGGCGTCTAAAAAATATTAAATTTAATCCTGGCTGTATCAGACAGCTTAGTCAAAAATTATGATGTCTTAATTTTGTTTTAATGACTTTTGCACGACGGGTGCTGCCCGTAATGTTTACCACCCATTCGAGAGGATAAATATTTGAACCAGTACTCAGGCCAGGGTATTTTTAGTTAACGTCGGCTTGCAGATTCTCAGACTGGTTTGAAAATATTACAATCTTCAATTTGTTGGTGTCAATTGGGTAAGTCTTAGATAAATATAAAATTTTAAAAAACAAGCTGAATTAACGAAGATTCTAAAAAAAGAACTTAACTTCGTGAAAATACGGGCTTTCAACCAATAATATAGGCAAAATTTATTATTAAACGTGAACTTTAAGGGCTTGATCTTATAATCCTTTAACTTTTAGAGTCAGATGACCTAAACGATAATATAAATTAACTAATTCCTTATTAAAATCCGATAAACTCAGCTCTATTAAAAACGATTTTGACTCATACTGCTTATTTATATGCTTAATTTCCGATTTTTAAGGGTTTGTAATTTGCGTTGTACAGGAGGATAAATACGTTAGCCGAACGATTAGCTTTTGATATATATCCATTACAAAAAAGCTTACAAATAAATTTGTTGAATGTTTACAAAAAAGCCTTCATTAAACTCGGCTTAATTTGATTTCGGGTTTTTAAGCCTAGGAATGAGCTGTATGTGGTGGCTTGATACTTAGCATAATTTTTTTTGCTTTTGTTCACCTACTTACTAATAGTTGTCAATTATTTCTTTAAAAAGATAAAGAAATTTACAAGGTATAAATTTGGCAGTTATATGTTTTTAAAATATTAAAACTAACAATTAATTTAAGTGGTATAGCATTTAAATATAGTATAACTATACCTTTTAAATATCTAAATTAATAAATTTGGATACACAGATCGGAATAATTATATATCATTTTTTAACTTTATCTAGTTTTAAGTAAATTATTGTAGATCGGTTATTTTTAAAACATAAAGTTATTAAGTTTAAAAATTAATTTCTTCAATATTAAATATTTTTATTTTTGCTTTAAATAAAATTTGGCTATACATACGTGATTGGCTACTTCAAAAGTAGTTGATTTCAATTTTTATAAATTAAAAATCTAAAAATATAATCAATAAAAAGAGCTTAAAATTAAAAAATATTTGTATGGTACTCATTTTTCTCTATAATAAACTTAACTTTTGGTAGATCTACTAAAAGTTATTCAAATTTTAAACTTAAAAAATGTGAATGTTCTTTTAGAAAATATATGTATCTAGCAACTATAATATATATACATTAAATGTAATTGTATAAAATATTAAAAAACTTTAGTTTACAAATCAAAAAATATTAATTTATAAACTTTAAAATATTAAAGCTAGTAAAAACAGTATAGAAATAGGTAGCAAAAACTAAAATTCAACTATTTAATCTATACTAAAAAAAGACTATTATATCAATAATAATATAGTAAACTTATTACAAGTAATTCAAAAAAATCTATGCTTTACTTTTATAATAAGTGTAATTTTTTAAAACTTTTAAAAAATAAAATAATTAAATATACTTAATTAGTAAGTAAACTAGCATTTAAACTAAAAAAAACAAAAAATTAATATAGTTTAAAACTAATAATTAAATGTATTTTTAAATTTTTACATTATTTTTTTATAAATTTTAGTAAACAAATTAAAAATAATAAAATTAGTTAAAAATTTAAAAAATATTTTATTATATTTATATATAGATATAATTGGAATATATATTTTTTTAGATATTATTTATTATATATTTACATATTTAAAGCTATTTTTTATAATATTATCTACTATAAATTTATATTTTAATTTTTAATAAATTTTAAACTTAATAAAATTAAATAGTTTTTAAGCTAAGTAAAATATTAAAATAAAGCTTTAATGCTATAATATACTATTTAAATATATAATATAATATCATATAAGTAAATATAAGTTTAATAAATATCTATTTGTATAATATAGATATAAAAATAAAAATATAATATATTAGTTTAATTAAATTTATAAATGTTATATTTATAAGCTATAAATATTAACTATATAAATAATCTTAGCTTATATTAATTTAGTATTTTTAAAAGTATAAATAATATTTAATATATATAAAATATAATCTTAATATAAAAATTTTTATAAAACAGTATTAAAAATATAAATTTACTTAACTTATTTTATTTTAACTTTTTAAAAAAGTTTATTTAAAGAGCTATAAAGCTATTTTAGTATATAACTTTATATTTTATATAATATTACTATTTTTTCTACTGTTATAATAATTAGAAATTATATTAAGCTTTATATATTATTTATATAAAGTACTAATATTAAGCTTTTTAACTAATTCTAAAGTAAATTTTAGTTTTTTATATAATAAAAAACTATATTTAGCTCAGATTTTAATATAATTAAAAACATTTAAGTCTTTTTTAAACTAAGCTTAAAAAATAGTTTAAAAAAATTTACCAAAATTTTATTTTATTTTTTTAATATAAAAAAAATACTAGAAATTTATAAATTATATTAAATATATATAATTTTTATTAATTAAAGACTATACTAGTAAAATATATTTAAAAAACTTATAAATACTATAAAAAGCTATAATTTTTAATAATAAATTTTAATATACTAATTAAAATTTAACTTTTATAGCAATTAGTAATAAAATATAAAATTAAAACTATAAAATTTAAAAAATTTTAAATATATAATATATTTACTAAAATTAATAACTTTTTAATAATTATATTTTTTAGCTTATTTTTAGATAAAAAATATAATTTACTTAAAATAGCAAAATCTTAATATTTAGCTTTTAAAAATTTATAAAAAATAATAAGCTAAAATATAAGTAGTAATAGTTTTAAAAATATAAATTATAGTAAAATTACTTAATATAATAAGTTTTATTCTATTTTATTAATTTTTTTTACTTTTTAAAATTTTAACTATTTTTTAAATTAATTAAAATATTTTTATTTTATTAAGCTTATTTTTTAAAAAGTATATAAATTTAACTATATACTTAGTAGCTAAATAAATTATTAATAATTTAATTAAATTAAATAAACTTTATTTTTGGCAATATATATATATTTTTTATTTAGTTAAACAATTTTATAATTGCTGTAACTATTTTACAATAGTAGTTTAAAATTATTTTAGTTATTATAAAATTAAATAAGCTTATAACTAATAGTTTTTTTTAGTTTACTTAGTTAAAAAATTCTTTTTAGTATAATTTTTAGTTTTATATTACTTCTACTACTAAAAAGTCTATTTAATACTATTATAAGAATACTTATTATTATTTAATTAATTAAGCATTTTATTAATATATAGTATTTTTAAAAGTTTTTTATTTATTACTAATTATAAGTTAATTTTTAAATTTTTTAAAAATAAATAATACTTTATATATATTTTACTTTAATTTTTAATAGTATTAAAACTTTAATTTAAACTAATATCTTTTATATTAAAAATTATTATATTAAAAAGTTAGTTAATATAGCCTTATTATTAAAGCAAATATTAATTTAAAATACTTTAATAGTATACTTACCTTATTATTATATTAGTATATTTGCTTAATAAAAAACTTATTAATAATTTAATATACTTTAAAATAATATTTATTATAACTTTATCTACTAAATAATTTTTAAAATAAACTGCTTATTTTATTTATTAAAGCTTACTTAATACTTTTATAAGTAAACTGTTAAATACATTAATAATTTTTTTATATTTTTTAAAAAAACTTTTCTATATTTTATTTTATATTATTTTATAATATATTTTTAAAATTTTAAAGTATAATTAAGTTAAAGCACTTAATTTTAAATTAACTATATATTAAAACTTAAATACTTATTTTTTATTTAAATATTTTAAAAAACTAATATATTTATTTACTATTTAAGCTTTTAAATAATTAAGTTACCTACTTTTAAATTAGCTACTTAATAAAAATATTATAAAATTAAAAGTAAATAAAAATATAAAAATTTTATATAAAATAATTTATATTAAAAAAAAAGTGTATAGTTTGATATATATTAGTATATTAATAATTTAAATAGTATAATACTAAAAGTTTTATAAATTTTATATATAATATAAATAAAAAATTATTATTATTAATAATATTAAACTAATTAAATTTTAAATAATAATTAAGTATTAATTATACTATTTTTTTAATAAAATGTTACTTTATTTTAAATTTAATTAAAATATATCTATTTAATATTTTTTAGCTAATAAGTACTATATTATTTATTAATATTTATATTAGTATAATAATTATATAAATAAAATTAATAAATTATATAAAGTATTTAAATAGCTTTTTATTTTATAAAAATATACTAATAAAGAAAATTTTTAAATTTAAAATATTAATTTTTAATAATTTTATTTACTTACTTTTATTTATAAAATATAATAAAAAAGTAATTTTATATTTATATAAATATAAAATTACTACTATAAATTTTAAGTATAATATATAAATTTTAAGTATAATATATAAATTTTTATATTAATATTTACTAATTAAAATTAATTTAAAATAGCTTTATAATTAAAATATATAATTTAGAATTAAATTTTAAAATAAATATAAAAATTATATAATATAAGTTAACTTTACTTATATTTTTAAAAAAGACTTTAAATTAAATAAACTTAAACTAAAACTACTTTGTTTATATTTTAAAAAGAATTATAATTATTATAGTACTTTATTTATAATAAATAAATATTATTAATATGCTATTTACATTAATTTAATATAATATATAATTTATAAAATTTAAACTTTTTTCTAAACTATTTTTTTATATTATTTTAATATTATAAAAATAGATATAAGTAATTAAAATAATAATTAATATAATAAATTTTTAAAAAAAACTTATACAAAAAGTATATGTTTTAAATTAATAATTATCAGTAATTATATATATTATTCTGTTATAATAGTAAATTATAATATTGATAACTTCAAGTCTAGCTTAAAATTGAATGTAGCAGTTAAGGTATTACTATTTCTTAAAAAGTTATAATTTTAATAGCCTTTTTATATTTAAATTTGAAAATTCATTGTAAAAAAGTATATCTTTCAAATTTGTATCCTTTAAGTACAAATCCAAAGCAAAGGTATTCAAAACTTAATGTTAGACCTGTGAATTTCTTATAGTACACAATGAACTGCAAACTTTTTAAATGAATTAGATTTAAAATATTTACCAGTACTGACGTATTTTAATTGAAGGTTAAAATTTATATCGAATTAAAAATCGACAGGTAGTCAACTAATTAAAATTTTAAAGTTGATACTTCTACAACAAAACTTAGGAGAAATTTATTAAAAATATGGGTTTATTAGATTAAAATTTAAGTGGTACTCGTAGTTTATTATACCGCCCTATCTAGATATAAATTGGAAAATAAAACTACCACTCACTTTGAAGGGCCGTCTTATGGTTAATTTAAATTAGAAAAACGAATATAAGAGGTACATCTGCTTCCCAAATTTATAAATTTAATAATGAGTAACTTCGTAATATGCCAACTTTTCAGTACAAATAACATATTGAGACGATTTAGTAGTAGTAGGACTATTTCTCTAAACTCACCATCAATTTTAAATAATAAAAGTTTTAGATGTACTCTACCAACTTTATCGGCAACTTTAAACTTTCAAATTCAACCTAAACGTAACTTCTTCACTCAGCCGTTCCCAGATAGTAGTACCAGCTACGCTTTAAGTATAGCTTTATATTTAATCGTATTAGGAACTTTCAACGATACTTCGAATCTAACTAAAAAGGAATATTACCGAAGGTTTTATGAGAGGTACATAAGCGATAAACAAGATTATTTAATTATTCCACTTTTATTCGGACTGTATTTCTTATATAATTATGAAAAGAAGAATCCAATAACTGGAGAATACCGTCTGTTAGTTAATAGTTCCAACATTAAACATTCAACACAGTTCGATCGCTTAACTAAATTAAATCAAAGTAATGATGTTTTGGTGCGTGAAGATAAAGTTGGTAAAATTCTAAATAAATTTCAATATTTTTTAGCAGCTAGTAATGAAATAGAGTTGTACGTCTCAAGTATAGATAACCCTCAATTTTCGGCGGTACTTCATAGTAACAATAAACTGGTACTTTCTCAAAGTATGTTGAAATTAATAAATGAGGATATTGATCTACTGCCAGCTCTACTGTCTCATCTAATAGCACATAACTTAAGTCAACATAACCATCAAGTTTCATATTACCGGCTTCTCGATTTCACCAATACGGAACTACCTACTTTACCCACCAAATGGTATAATATATTTCAAGTTGTTACTTCATTTAAAGAAGTTTTCTTTTTCATGTTAACTCCTGTAAGCAACTTTTATTACCCTACATCCTCGGAATACCCTTGTTCAACCTTAATGGAAAAGGAAGCCGATGTTTTGGCTATGCATATCTTAGCTAGAACTGGGTACCATCCTAACCTACTGCTGAAGTTTTGGGATAAAATCGATGCTTTGGACTTGGATACAAGTTATAACTTCTACCGTAAATTAGATCAAAATAGAAATCAAAATGGAGTTGATATTAAAATGGAACAACTTGATCTCTTAGAATTCCACCAGATCCATAAAAGCTATAAAGATAGGGGAAAAGTTTTAAAATTTACTTTAGCTCAAGCTTTACAAGTTTATAACCAAGCTGATGAAACTGAAAATACAGTAACTGTTGAACGCGTTGAGGATATATACGGATGTAAATATCTTATGAAAAGTTTAAAAAGTTTGAAAATTTAGTAACATCAAGCAATTTTTTTAGTTTAGACTTAAAGAGTTGTACAAGCTTAAATATTAATAACAAACCTTATTGTACAAGTAAATTTTTAATTATAAAAAAATCGTTTATTGTTAAGTATAAAATTTTATAAAATTTTTGATAAAAAATTAGCAGTACTTTTAGCGGAGATAGGACTCTCTTTCAAAAGTTATGGTATTTTTTTTCCAATACTTTCAATCCTATCACTATATCTAACATGCTCGTAATTAAATTTAACTAATTCGGGTCCTACACAACTGACCAGTTTCTTAATTAAAATTTTATTAACAGCAGCAGCAGTAACTTCAAGGTTTTGATAGCTTTCTGATATTTAGTAAAGTTCTACTATGCAATTAAATTTATATCGTTTAGAAACTAATATCGGCAAAGTTAAAATATTGACTTTATTCTCTATTTTTATCTGCATAGACAACAGTAACATATTCGTTTTCATATCAGCCATAGCCAAAACTTCTATATAATTAAATACAAATACATAATAAGTAAAATTGTAGATTGTTGAATGTACACCGTTTTAAAAAAATTGAGTATTACTGAATTAGTTATAAATTTATACCTGTTATTAAATAAGCTATGAGCTACCAGATGTGCTAAAATAATTAGCAACTTATAACATATTTAAATATAAAATAAAATATATCATTCCCTATAATTAGATAGTTACTAAGTGACTGTTGTATTGAAAATTAATTTATATTTTAAAATGTTAGCTATATATCTAAATCTTTATACTTTTAAAAATTTAATAGTATAACTATTCATAAATTTTTAACTTTCTCTTTCTATTTATTTATTAACATTAAATTCAGATTCATGAGTTGGTTTATTGTTTTTAGATTACCTTCATTTAATTTAAATCTATGGCTGTTAGTTTTAGAAATCCTTTCCATATCTTTGATCAACACTATTAAAGTTAAAGTTATACTGAAAAGTAGGCTAAGTTGGATTAAATCTAAATATTTGTTGAACTAATTTAATTTCTTTATTAGTGGTATTAAAATTATACTGACATGCGTACTGTACTATTTCTAAAGATATGAGGTGATAGTAAGTCGCATATTATAGTTTAACTTAATTTTTAATCTTTTTTTTAAAGGTCAATCGGAATTTAAATTGCATGCTTTTAAATCATAACTTGAAGTTTAACGTTCAATCAAATTTAATCTTTTCAAAAGGTTTAAACTTAAATATAAAATTGATTTAAGATATTAAATTTCTATTAACTTTTTTATACTTAAAAAATTATTTTAAAAAAATACCTAGATAATCTTTCATAACTCAAAATTCTAAATAAAACATTTTTATTTGTTATTTTGGCTATAATATAAGGTTGGAAATTGATTTTCTTTAATATACAAATTATTTATACTCTTTTTAAAATAGTAATATTTTCTTTATCTAAAAATATTTGTTTGAATATAAAGTTAAAGTGCTAGTCTGTAAATTTTATTAATTATTGAGGCAATATTATAGTTTTATCAGAATAATATAAATTAAAATAAAATGTAAGGTTTAAAAAAAACCAAAATTCTTAGATTTAAAAGCTTAACATTTTTAAATAAATAAAAAAATATTTTAAAACTTTAGTATAAGTTAATATGTTTGTTAAGATAGCAAAAGATTTAAAACTAATTGTTGTTAGATAGTTTAGTAAAATATTAATAAATTAACTATATTATAACTTGAAATACTAGAAATAAAGTTATATAAAATAAAATAATTTTATATAAAAATTAATATCTTAATAATATAATAATAATTTATTTATAAAAATAGTAAGTAAATTTTAAAAAATAAGATATATAATTTATAGTAAAAATTATAAAATAAGTAAGCTTATAATAAAATATTATAATAAACATATATTAAATTATAAGTAAATTATTTAAAAATAAAATATTTTATTATATTAATAATAAAGCAACTATATTATATAGTATTTTAAATAAAAGTTTATAATAATAATAAGATAATTATATTATTAAAAAGTTTTAAATTAAAGCTTATATAAAAAGTAAAATTATATATAACTAGTTATAATTTTTTTTATAACTATATTTTATTTTATTTAATTTTTATAAATTAAATTAGCTATTTTAAAAATTTAAAAATTTACTAATTAACTATATAACTAATTAAAAATTAGATTAATAAATTATATAAGAAAAAAAGAAGAATAAACTTTATTAAAGTATTTAGTAAGTAGGTTATTATTAATAGCTAATATAGCAAAAATATTTAAACTATATTTATCTTTAAAAATAGTAAAAAATATAGCTTAAATATATAAAGTTTTTAGTTCTGAATCTATTTATTTATAGTATAGTTGATTAGATTAAATTTACAATAGTTAAAAATAGTATCTATTAAGGAGAGGGTACATGTATTAGTAAAAAGAGCTTTACCATTGACTGAAAATTCTGATAAAGTCTAAGATGATAGTAGGCATTCACTTTAATAAGAGAAGAAATTTAATTTCAAAATTGGAAACTTTTGTAAAAATTAAATTTAATTAAACATTAAATCTATAATTATAAATTAAAAAAATATTTTAAATTTAAATTTCATCTGATTTTTAAAAATTCTAAAAAATCTTATTAAATGTAGTGAACTGGAAGTTAAATTATAAAAACTAGCATTTTTATAATAACATTTTATAAACCAATAAAATTTAGTTATGTATTCAATAGTTTGAAATCTATTCGAATTTAAAATACAAATCAGTTTTATAATTTAATATTAATAAAAATTAAGTTTATCCTTAAGCTATACTGTATTTGATTTAACACCATTTTAAAAGGGTAATAGTAGAGGTATTTTCAATATATAACTAGAAGAAATTGATTTTTAAATATAAGTGTATTGAAAAGGTAGTATAAATAAACAATTAATAAATTATTTTTGTACATTTTAAGTTTTATAAAGGTTCTAATTAATTAATAGTAGATAATAAAGAGAAAAAAGATGAGTAAATTAAGGTTAAACCGACTTATAAATTTGACAACATTTACTAAGAAGTATAATTTCAATCCACATTTAATACAAAAATCCTATACTTTTGGTATTAAAACTATCGGTTCTACATCGATCTCCTCAATTAATTATCTTACACCAGTATATCAACCTTTGCGTCAGTTCCATGTTAGTAAACCGGTAAAGATGCCAGTTCCTTTACCAGCTATATTGATTAAAGGTGTATTATACGCAGCACGTGCTAGTGTATCGTTATTTCCCTTTATCAAAAAAAACAAATATTATAAAAGTCACCCACATGTCTTTCAACTAGGATTATTTACTACATTAACTTTGACTGTATTAATATTAATCAGTTCTGTTGATCGAAACCCTTTCACCAGTAGGTATAGACTTCTATTAAACGCTCTCGAAACTGAATCTTTCTATCAGATGATGGAACTTGAAGGGATACTTGCTGAAGCTAGTTTAGACGATTATTCACAGAGAGCATGGGAAGATACTACCAACCAGGTTCTAGCTAAATTGTATAAAGTTATTACCGATTCGGAAGTAAAGACTGATGTGGTTTTTGTAAACCAACCGGATGTAGCTATCCAACTTTTACTTTGTGATAAACTAGTTGTAACACGAGGTTTCTTAAACTTTATTAATGGGGATGTGAATTTACTTGCAGCTGCTATCTCACATCTACTAGCACATAATTTATGTCAACATAGTTCTGAAGTTTCTGGAATATCGGCACTGCTGGATTTAGTACTTGATGTCGTAAGATCTGGTATATATACCTTTACTTTTTACTTCCCCTTTTTAAATGATGCAATTGCGTTGAGTTTAGGATTCTTTAAAACGGAGACCCTGGAACGTCCGTTCAAACTTAAGATGGAAAAAGAAGCGGATATCATCGCAATGCATATCCTAGCACGGGCGAAGTACGACCCACAATATTTATTAACTTTATTTGATAAGTTGGAAAGTAATGCAACCGATCTTAAACAACAATCGGATAAGTCGAACTTAGATACGTTTGTAGATGGTTTTCAAGATAGTATGAAAAAGAAAGTTCCAGCTTTTAAAGAATTACATTGTTCGTACGATGATAGATTGCTACTTTTGAAGGATGCGTTACCACCGGCTATTCAAATTTTTAATGATTTAAAGAATGGGAAAAGTTTACAAGTGAAAGAAATCGGATACTTGTACCAATGTGAATACTTTAGGCAAAGTTTAAAAGTTATACAGTAGCTACCAGTTTTTTTTGTTTTTAATAAAAGGGGTTCTAAGTTTTCAGTATGTTTCATATTCAACGTTATCGATTTTTATTAACTATAACCGAACTGGATCTATCGAAATAATGTGAAAGGAGCTATCAATATTAGAAAGTGAGCCGTATACTAAATTGAAATTATAATGAATAGCGATGAATGTGATTAATTAGTTGTAAATTAAACTGAAGTTTGTCAGTCAAATACAAATTGAAATTTGCTGAACTGAATGAAGTAAGCCTTTAGTTGTTGAAAAGTAGTTCAGCTTAGTTTATAATTTACGTAACTTTAATATCATTGTATAAAATATTTATTTAAAGCTGTTACTATCACTAAAGTCATCAAACTTTTTAAAATCAAATTTATTTAGAACAAAGTTTAAGATCTTTAATTTAATTTCAAAAATAGGAAAAACTTAATGTTAAAGTAAACTAATAAGAGTAGAAATTTTAAATTAGAGTGATGCTAAATATTGTAGTAGTTGGTAAATAAGTATTGTTTTAAAATATTTATAAAAAACAGCTTATACAACATTTACTTACTTGATAATTTTATTAATTATTTTATTTTATTTTATTTTATTCTATTTAACTTTATTTGAGGTAGTTTGAATTTCATTTTTAGTATTTTAATTAAAAAACTATTTATATAAGAAACTTCTTTTTAAATAGTAAATACTTTATAATTAGCTTAAAATAACTTAATAAATAATAATAACTTTACTTAAAAATTTTAAATATAATTTTTTATTATTATATTTAACTTTATATCTAAAATATTTAATTTTAAAAGAAATATTTCTAATTATTAAATTTTATAATTAAATATTTAAACTATAAAAAAGGATTGTAAAAAGATTATTTTTTTACTACTTATTTTAAATCTAAATGTTTTTTATTTTTTTGAAATAAAAAAATATTAACTAAAATTATATATATAATTAATATAGTAAATAACAAATTAAAAATTGTTAAAATGAATAAATGTATTAATATTAATAATTTTTATAATTTTTATAGTTTTAATAAAAAGTTTATATTAAATATAATAATACTTATTTAAACTTTTTTTAAACTTTTAAATACTTTAAATTATTTATAAAGTCTATTATTTTAAATTTAATATATTAATTTACTTTATTTTACTAAAATTATTTTTATTTTTATTTTATATTTTATATATTAAAAAGCTAATAAAATTTACTATATTATATTAAAAGTTACTTGAAATTAAAATATAAAAATAAATAAAAAATAAGAAATTATTACTTATATTATATTTATATTATAAGTATAATAATAAAATTTTACTATATTTAAATATATATTAAAAGTA
>JAWQFY010000466.1:0-30488 GCA_037055185.1 Capillidium rhysosporum | reverse complement strand
ATTAATATTAAAAATAATAAATTTTAAAAGATAATTTTATTTAGCTTATAAATTTTAAATTTAAGTAATATAAATGTTAATTAATTAATTACTAGTATTATTTAATATAAAAACTTAAAAATAATTATAAAAGAACTATATAACTTTTTTAAATATATTTAAAATTAAAGCAAAAAATAAATATTTACTAATTTAGTAAATAAAGTTATAGCTTTAAAGCTAGTAATAATAGTAATACTTAAAATAGCTATATTAAAAAATAAAAAATAAAAGTAACTTAAAACTAATAAGTAGTAACTAAACTAATAAATAAGTTTAAAAAAAGTTAAGTATAGTTTTATATAACTAAAATAAAAATAAAATAGTTTAAAAAATGTTTAAAATTTGCTTTTTAAAACTCTAATTAATATATAAAAAGATTAAAGTTAAAAAATATATTAAAAAATAAATTTTATAAAAAAATAATATATATATATATTATTAACTACTGCAATAGTTTAAAAAAGGTGAAAAAATATATAAAATAGTAAAAAAAATAAGAAAATAAAGCTACTTTGAGAGTAAAGCTTGTTTTTTCTTACTCTTACTTATACAAGTCTTTAAAAAAGTTTTTCTTTAAGAAAAAGAGCTTTTTATTCTATTAGTAGTATATGTAAAGGGGAAAAAAGAATAAAAAAAGAACATTTTATTATAAAATAGACTAATAAATTAGTTTTATAATAATAGCTATTAAATATATATATATATTATAAATATTAAATTAATAGAATAATTAAGTTTTTAATTATTTTTAATTTTTTAAAATAAGTTCATTTTAAGTTATTATTTTTAGCCTTTTTTATATAAAAAATCTGTATTTTATTAATAATTACACTAGTTTTTAATATTAAATTACTATCTCAAAAAGTTTTAAAAAAGCTAAAATAAAAAGAAAACAAAATTATTAACTATTTTAATAAAGTTTTAGAAAATATTTTATTTTAAGTACTATTTAAATTTACTAATATATTTATAAAAAACTAATTTAATTTTTATTATTAATTAGTTAATTATTTTATTTTTTTATTTAATAAATATTTAAGTTTTATATATTTAAATATATATAATTTAATATACTAAACTTTAAACTTTATTTGAAATATATAAAAATGGCTACTTTTTTTATTATAAAAGCTGCTTATTTATATAAATAACTTATAAAAATAATAATATATATAGTTTGTAAGAATTTTTTGATTTTTTGATGATTTTTTCTGTAAACCTTTCTTCTAAAGTAAAAATATGTTATTTTAAATATAATAAGTTTTTAAACTAAATACTACAATTTTGGTTTCCCAAAATCTAAAAATGTAGTGTTTTATATTTTCTATAACTTTTTCTACATATTTGATACAGTAATTAATTTTATTTTTAACTAATTACCTTCAATATATTTGGTCTACATTTCTTAATTATTAGCAAATAAATTTTTAAAAAGTACTCAATTACCTTATAAAATATATTAGTTTTAATTATTTAAGCTTATATAGTAGTTTAGTATACCTTTCCTTGTTTTTAATTAAATATTAGTTTTTATTTATATTTTGATTAATTTTTAAAATTAATATATTTAAAGTTAGTTCTACATATATTTTTAAATATGAAATGGTTATATAAAAATTAGTTTATAAATTTCAATTTATTAATAAATACTATACGCTTTACATTTTAATTTTTTAAATTTTAAAATTTTTTTTTAATTATTTTTAAATTTACTTAAATTTACTTAATTTTTATAGAATTAGTTGTTGTTAAATTTAACAAAGTATTTTTTAGTAAAAAGTTTATCAAGTAGTATTTAACTTATTATATATTATTTTATAGTAAAATTTATAAAAAATAAATAGAATTTAAGTTTTATTAATAATGTTAGAAAATAGCGGTATTAGTTAGTTTTGATATATATAAATTTTTAACGTTTTAAGTAATTAAAATAGAAAGATGAAATTTTACGTTAAAATTTTTAAGTTATACAATTAATTAAAAGAAAAATAGAAAGAAGTTAAAATTTAATGTTTTAAATGATATATATGTGTATCTATAAATAACTTTTAAATATATCAGTACAAAAGATAGAAAGAAACATTAATTTTTAAGTAAATTTTAATATCTATTAAATTAAATTATTAATATATATATAATCAAGTTTGAATTAATATTTAACTTAATTTTAATTCAATTGTACTATTCGTTTATTAAGTTAAAATTTTAAGTGAAAATGATGATTTTAGCCACGATAAACTTATTTATATAGATATTTTTTAAATATAACTTTAAAATATTCAAAATTGGAATAATATCAACTAACGCTTATAGCTTCTTTTAATAGAACGAAATTAATATCGAAACAATAACGTAAAAAACTTTAAAAATATTAATAAAATACTCTCTAAAATTTATTGTTCGCAAGTTTAACAATTTCAAAACAGTACTATTTTAAATTCCCATCTTATAAATTTATACTTTAACGCTAAAACCGTACTACCGATAGATCGAAAGGTATTCTATAATAAATTAAAAACTAAGCTACCTTCTACCCCTTTTATTTTATTATTAACTATCTCGATGAAATGAACTTTTATATTAGCTTTATTAAATTTTTAATTTAAATATAATTATCCAAATTTTCCTAAATTTAATTTTAAATTAGTTTATAAATTATTTCGGTTTAATTTTAAATTTTAATATTTTAAAATTAGAACGACGTTAAAAAAAATTATAGATGGAAATTTCTAAATAAAATTTTTTAAAAACATGGTCCTGAAAAATGATAAGATTTACAAAGTTCACATAGGTACAACACGTTCTATACAAAATCTATATGAAAAGGATAACGTTGCTAGTTGTTAAAATGAAAATAAGTGTAATGTGAAAGCTTAATTTAGATCTACTTAGCTTTAGAAGTACTCCAAAAGGTACACGTTAACTTTATTTTCAACTATTCGAACTGTTAAGGATTAGTAGTAGTTGTACCTACACCGTTTTTACAATTTTAATAATTATAATTAAAGTGGGCGTACCGATGAATAGTACCAGTAATTTGTTAGTGAATATAATATTTTCTATATTCAACTACGTATTCGTTATCGTAAACCTACTTACCGCTTCCATAAAGGTGTATTACGTCGATATAAATATAGATATGTTCGTAATAAACCCGGTACCTTTCATGGCCTTAGTTTCTGTAACGGCGTATCAGTAGTAAGTTTTAATAGTAGGTTTATAGTTGTAATTGATTTTTAAACTTAGTTTTACCGGTTTGTTCTTCCTGTTCTTGGAGTTTAGAGATTTACAGTTCGCCTATAAACGTAACTTTAACGCACTGTTTAAACCATTTGGTCGCGGATTAGGTAGTCTATATAAACTAAATCAAGTTACTAACTTTAAATTTCAACTGTAGCTTACATAGTGTAAATAAATAGTTAATCTAAAATTTATACTGATTAAAGCTGTAGATTAGGTGTAATGTCTATGGGAAACAGTTGGTACAACACATTCGTAACAGTTATCGTTTTCGTAATAGCTTGTTTGAACTTTATTTTGTATTTGAACGCTAAGGACGATTTCGAACTGAAAGGTAGTGTACCTTGTTTTTTTAACCGAGATATGTTGGACGAGGAAGGTATCTACCCAACCATTAGTCCGAGGGTAACCGGGTTAGTAAAGGGTGGTAACGATGAAAGTATTATCGAAAAGGGTACCAACTTCGCTACATCTGGTACCGTTCTAAAAGCTACCCATCTGAGTACGATCGATGCTAATTTACGGTTAGAAGCTTTACTAGAAAGTAGTGGGACCGACTTAGACACTAACCTCAACCTGAAGGCCGATTTGTTAAATTCAGGGTCCTGGGACCGCTACTCTTTGAAAAGCGCTATAGTGGATCAAATTTCATCAGCAACCGCTGCACCCGCTAAACTTCTACCCAATCTACCCACTATCGACCCTAGTTTAGAGAACAGTAGTATACCTAACTTACCTAAAACACCTATTACAGCTAATTCTATAGGTACCTTCAGTGGTAACGAAGAGAACGTACCTAAAGAAGTAACGCCGTCACCACTCCCACTTTCACCACTCTCCTTACCCCCTTCACCGTTTATTAAATCGGTAGCTTTACCAATAAACGATAAGTTTGATCCTACCTTAACTGGGCAACTTAGTAGTTTAGGGTTGATGGGTAGGTCCATTAGTAACGGTAAACATCGTAACAAAGGTTATATATATATTTAAAAATAATTACTGATAAATAATAAATAGTTATTAATACGGAATATACAGCTATTTCAAAAGTAGTTGAAGACGAAACTCCACTTATTCAAAAGTTACCGAACGTCTACGATAGTAAACGCAACGGATCGATACCCAGTTTAAACTCCAGTACGAAATCGAATTGTTCCAATAACTTCAAAGTACCTTCGATCGTAGCTAAATTTGAAAAGATAACTGAAACCCAACTATCTGACAGCGAAAGTGGTGAAGAATTGGATAAAGGTACTAAACGGTCAAATGTTATACGGAGTAAACCGATAAGTAAACGGGTAAGCAGATCTAGCCGTAAAGGTATACTTTCCAGTAGCAAAAAAGGTAGCAGAGGTAGACCGCTCCAGTTATCTTCTGAATCTAATAAAGTTACGATAGCTGATGTCAACCCTCTAATACTTAAAGATAAACATCAAAGGATACTCATTGAAGGTCCAAAATCAGCCGATTCCGATGTCGATCGATTTGAAACGGATAGCGACTCAGAAGATGAAACTGATACAAGTATGGGTAAATCTAGAGCTTTACCTATGTTCCGCGATGTATCAAGATATTATGAATGTAAATCTAAAGTTCGACCTAAATCTATGGCCAGTTTACCACGTAACATCAACAACTTATCGAATGACAGTTTAGATTCGGTAACGAAACTAGAACTTGCTATCCAATCGAAACAAACCACCGACTTTCCTAATTCACCGTCGTTTACAGCTCCAAAAGAAATTAACAACGATTTGGATATTAAACCACGTCCTAAATCGTTAGCCGTCTTACAAACTTACAACTTAAATCAATTTACCACTTTACCGAACATCCCGCCTACCTTTGTAAATTTAATTGGGGACCGTTTAGAATATATTGAGAACAAAGCAGACGACCGATCGAACTTTACAACTAATATTTCCAACCATAATAAAACTACAGAAGGTGAAAGTGCTAAAAATACAAACGAAGGGATAGCTCAAATTGTACAATTGGAATCGAACGATCAAATAAAGCCTACTACCGATGAGAGTATATATCAACTGATCAATATTGATAAGCAGCCTTTAATTGAAGGTACGTTTACCCAAGCTACTCTATTCCATATAGGTACCAGTTCTTCCGATAAAGAGATGCTCGATAAACCGTCTACACCCGACGTAGCATCGGAAATAAAAGTAATTGAAAAATCAGATGAATTAGCTAAATCAACTGAAGTTGTACCAACTAGCGACAAAGTTGAATTTAAAACCGAAGATGAAGTTAAATTAGTTAATAAGCCTATACCCCTTTCAGCTTTAAAGGATGAAACAAACTTTGATAGTAAACCGGATAGTAGTAAAAAACAGTTCAAAAGTAATGATCGGATGCTTAATGGGAACAATACCAACAGTACCAGTTTAAAACCACCAGCTTTATTAACTACTTATACTACTACTAAAGTTGATGAAGTGAAAGTGATACCGTTAGTAATTAAAAATAATATTCCGTTTTTAAAACCTGTAGGTGTAGCCCCTAATTCACCTAAAATAGCTCATACTACCAAGCTACAGGTTGAAGATGCTGTGGAACCGAAGTTGACTTTAACTAAGAAGAAATCGTTAGACCTGATTAAAAAATTACAATACGATATCGAACAACGACAGCTGTTGGAAGGTACCAAAAATACAATTGTTGAATTAAATAGTAAATTACCGAACCAACCTTTACCTTCCCTTACTTCGGTAATTAAAGATTTAAGTGTGGGATCAGAATTAGTTAATAAGACTGGTAAACACGCTTTAAGTTCGATAAAAGGTATGCATCAGATCGAAGCTCATAGATTAAGTAATACCAATAAAACTGAACTTAAAGTTACTGATACCGACGGTACAGTTGGTCTAGGTACTGAATCGGATGCCGATAGTGACGATGTACCTTTAGCTTTACTTAACAGTAACCGTAATTCGATTATTTTAAACGAGAATAGTTTTATCAGTAGTGGCCCGGTACAAATTGTAGATGAACTTGTAGTAGGTTCAATACCTAAAATTAAATCACCGATTCAAGAAGCTACCGAACTTAATCAACTAGAATTTAACTCTTACGGCGTCAATATGCGAAAATCTAAATCGCAAGTTCCACAACCTACTACCAACTTGTACAAACCTGAAACGGTAGAAAAAATAAATGAGTTAAAGAGGAGAAGCTCTTTACCGTTTAAGTTAAATTATAAAGAAGAAGGGTTTGATAGTATCCGATCTAAAAATATAAATCAACTTAATTTAATTAATAAGAAAAGTAGCTAAACTAAATTAAAACTGTAATATTTCTTAATAAATTTATTTTTCCAGTTTATTTTATAACCACAGATTGAACTTTATCTCATTTCAACTACCTTGTACAATTTGTTCCAATTTGGATTCTAAACTTAATTCTATATCGATAAAATTTTTTTTAATTTGATTAACATCTACAACCAAATTTTAAAAATTAAATAATATAAAATTCTATTACTTTCCAGCTTTCTTCTTTTAACTTTTTAAATTGTTGGTAAACTAATTTTTAAAAACCAACGTTTTTGTAAACTTCTTCACCGAAACCTTCCCTATTAGCTGATGCCGAAGGGTCAATATCCAAATAAAATATCAAATCTGGAGTTAGTAGATCATTGTCACAAGCTTTCACCACAAAGATCTATTCCCCATTTATTTAAAAAATAGCGCTTAGATTAAAAATCTGTATCAAAGAAAAGATAAATACTACCTTTGCATTGGTATAAGATACTCTTGAATAAGCGTACTCATCTACAACAATATTAATACCTTGGTTTAACTTTTGGTAGATTAAGTTTATTAGTTCCCAACGGTTAGCAGTGTATAATAAGTGGATTGAACGTAAATTTACATCCTGTTGACCCTTTAAATATTTATTGATCGTTAAACCTAAATCGGTTGTTCTATCTAAAATAATTTAAATCAATAAGTTTAAAAGTTAATGAAAAATAAGAGTTGGATAATTTTAAAAGGATGGGTAATAATGAAAACTTTTATTTAATAGTTTACCTGGAAAATTCTAAACCTATACGGATAGATTTCTAATTTTAAAATTGTTAGAGAGTAAATTTACTTATATTGATTAACCCACACGAACATAACATTATAATACTATAAGTAACCCACGTTTTATTTAGGTTTAAATTTTGGAATTGAAGCTGATAATTTTTTTAAAAATTGAAAACTTTGTTCTGTACTTTTGAATAGTTAAAGCTATATACTTATTTAAAAGATGATGACCTTGTTCGTTCCTTTTGTGTGAATGAAGTTGATATAAACTTAATGGGTTTAAGTTTTTATTTTTCACCTCTTGTCAAAAACCATATGACGTATCAAAATATAGAATTAAAATTTTCTACCTTTTAATACCAATTAAACTTATAATAATCGTATCTCCAAATGAAATATGTTCTAAACACAAAGGTTGTTAACTTTATCTTTTATAATTAGTAGTTTTAGTATATTTAGGTAGGTTAATTTAGTAAAAAATTACTATCAAAACATTTAATAGATAGATATCTCTCCTATAGAATATTTTAAATAATAGATTTATATTATAGGAAAAACTATATTATATTTATTTACAAACTGTAAATGAAATCTACTTCCTTTATATAGCTTTTAAAAAATTTATTAGCTATTGGTTTATAGTATATTTAATACCTTTAATTTTTTAATATTATTCATTGTAATTGAGTATAGTAGTACTCTAGTAGCATATACTAAAGAACTATTTTATACTTTTTGCTACAAATAATAATTATTAGTATATATTATAAGCTGACTACTTCTAATTAAGCTTTTAATTATTTTTAAAAAGTACTTTTTACTTTTTATGTTACAACAATATATTATTTTATATTTATTATTTCAAATTTAATGTTTTTATTTATATTTATTAATAGTTTAGCTAGTGAAAATTAATTATATTTATTAAAAAAATTACCTATTTATTTATTTTTGATAAATTTTATAAATTGTAGGCCTTCTTTTCTATTTAACTATATATTTTACTATTAGTTTAATTAAAATTTTTCTATATTTAAACTTATTTAGTAAAGCTTAACTTGCTTATTCTAACTTTAAATAATATAAATTTTAGCTATTTATTATTATATAACTAAATATTAATTTATTAATTTATAGTACAATAATATTTTAAAATTAAAAAAAAAGCTATAAAAAGATATCTAAAAGTTTAAAAAAAGTTTTTAATAATTATAACAAATAAATTATTTATTTTTATTAAAATGTATTTTATATTTATAGTTTTAACTAATAGTAAATTAAATTTAAATTTATTATTTTTTATTCATTTAACTTAAAAAATAATATTATAAAATGCATAAAAACTTTTCAAATATAAAATTTAAAAATAATATATTTATTAAGTTTTAAATTATTTAAGTTATTTTTTTAAATAATAATAATAATAATAATATTTTTTATAAGTTTATTAGTATTTTATTTATTATTTTTATATTAAAACTATTATTTTAATATATATATATTGAAAATTTTATAATTATTTGGTTTTTATTTTTTATTTTAAGTATTAAAAAGCTAATTTAAGCTAATTAATAATTTTTTAAAAGGAAAATTTAGCTTAAAAAGTAGTGTATTAAAAGTTATAAATAATTATACTTATAATTTAATTTTTATAAATTAAGTTTATTATTTATATAAAAAGGTTACTTTTTTATTTTTATTATACTTTTTATTAATTTTTAATTCTAATTAATAAAATTTTAAGTTTAATTTTTAAAAACTAGATTTATATATATTAAATTTAAATTAAGTTATTAATTTTTTTTTATATTAGTAGTAATTTAAAGCTATTTAAAAAAACAAACTATTTTTTAATAATTATAATAGCTAAAACTACTATTAAAGCTTTTATTAAAGCTTAAATATATTAAAATAGTATTAATATTAGTAAAAAAGCTCTAAAAAATAAAAACTATTAAAAAGTTTTAAAAATATATATGCTAAATTTATTAAATTTTAAATAGCTAAAAAAGTTATTTATAATATTTTTAAATTTTGTATATTTTATTAAAAATACTATTAACTATTATTTTTTAGAAAAATATATAAGCTTATTATTAGATTTTTTAAAAGTTTTTTATATAAAAAAAACTTTTAATATACTAGTTTAAATAATATTAATTTTAAAAATATTAAAAAGCTAAATTTATAATAATATTTTAGTTATTTTAAATAATTTTTTTGAATTATTAGTTATTAAATTTATATTTAAAAACTAATACTTTATAGTAAAAAAATTAATAATTTTAAATATTTTGGAAAAAATTCTAATTAATTTAAAATAATATTAAAATTTATAATAAGAAAAACTAATAAAATATAAATAAAAATATATTTATATTAAAATAAGTTATAAATTACTAATTATATTAAAAAAATCTACTATAAGTAATAGTATAGCTAAATAAAACCTTAAAATTTTATTTTATTTTAGCAGTTTATAATACAATAAAATATATAAATATTAAATAGACTAGTATTTAACTATTTCAATATTTATACCTTTAATTCATTAACTAAATTTAGGTTTTTAATATAAAATATTAATAAAAATCTATTAATTTTATAATAAAAATTTTATTTTTTAGAAATAATTTTTAAGTATTTAATTTTTTAAAAATTTAGAAGAAATACAATATATTAATACAAACTACTAAAGTAATATTTTATAAATTTACATTTTTTAACTACTTTAATTTACTTTAAACAATTTTAATTAAAAATAATAATAATAAAAAATAATGTAAAATTAAACCTTATATAAATAAATATATTTTATAGTTATACATTAGCTATTTTTTACTACTATTATTTTTAGCATTACAAGTTACTGTATTTACTATTTTTACCCATTTTTTAATTGTTATTAACTTTACTAATTATTATTACTAGTACTAATACCCTTTTTTAACTGCTATTAGCTTTACTAAATATTACTATTACTATTGAAAACATTATTCTTTTTTTCTTATATTTAGTATCTGAATTATTATATTGTATTTAGTACTGTTATTAATCTAAATTCTGATTTTACTACTAAATATACTACTACTATTTACTAATTTTAGTTATTTTTTAGTTTGCTTTAGCTTATACTTAAAAGCAGTTACCCTTCTAACAGAGCTGCTTTCTAATTTCTAAAATAGTATAGCATTACAATATAGTCTTTAAAAAAATGCTTATATTAGCTTTTTATATTTATATATTTATAATCTTTTGTAGTTTAATAGATTAAAGTATATTTATTATATCAAACACTACACCTATTTTATTAATAAGATAAAATTAAAACTAAGTTTACCTTTAAATATTTTTAAATAGTAAAATATCAAAATATTGTAAAATTAAATAGTTTTAAAAAATAATACATAAATTAACCATTAGAACCCAGCTTTTCTATTAGAAATAATAGCTGTAAAGTATAGGGATTAACTTTTGATATAAATATGTATAATTTTAATGAAATAAGCTAAGAACTCTTGGATTAAGCTCTAGAAATGCTTATATTTTAAATCCCAATCAAGAATAACATTGTCATCTTTAAATATATCAACTGTTCTATTGTAAAAAACTGTTATACTGTCATAACAGAATTTCAATAACTTTAAAAGTTTTAAAAGATCTAGAAAAAAAATATACCTCTTACTAAGGTACTGTAGAAATTTTCAAATTCTTGCATCTTGGATTTGTTATTAATTTTGATAAACTTCACCAAGATACTATTGTACATAGTTGAAGTCAAGGTTATTAGTATAGATATATTAAATAATAAATTTTAGACTCTGAAACTTGAAGTTAACAACTAATATGGTATCAAATACTTATTTGTTTACACTTGTATTAAAGATCTTTTAAAAAATCGTCTATTTTACTCTCAGTACGCTTTTGTATATGTCGATTGTATGCTCTTCGCCCATGATTTCATTTAAATCTTTAATGCATTCTCACATTCTAACTTTATATCGAAAGATTTTATATCATTAAATAAGGAAACTACTTTTAAATGGTTGGTTCAAACTTCACAATCAGATGTAGATAAAGCTTGAGCAAAAATTTAAATGTTTATCCTTGGTCTTAAGATTTTGGTAACACATTGGACTTTATTTTAAAATAAATTAACATAATTAAACATTAAAATTGCTCTTAACATCAAATTTTTTTTAGCATATCAGTGTTGAAGCTAAACTGTCATTTATCTTTGTAAAGTTGTAGGATCTTATTATCTTAATTGGATTATTTCAACTTGAATCTATTTTTGTCTTTTAAAGTTTTGCTGTAAAAGCCATTGAAATTTAATTTAATTCATAATTAAAATATATGAGCTATCTTTTAAATATATTACTATATATGCTATAAAATAAGGTGATATTTATTTTTTATAATGCTACTTTTAATTTAACTGCTTTATAATATATATTAGTTAAACTGATACCAAAACTACTTTTTAATTTTTGAATTAGAAGTTAGATTGACTACATTAAAATTAAACTCTTGTTAATACTTAGATCATTGAGGATAGGTTTCTAAAAACTTAAGTCTTTCTATAGCTTAATTAGGTGACGTATTTCTTAGATAAAATTTTCTACCTTTTTTTAGTAACAGCCTGTTAAAGCAAGCAGCTAATATAGAAACGCATTATACAATCTGATGGTGAACCGAATAACCAGATGGAAAGTTTTGGTAGGAGCGATACCTATAATAGTTGGTATGTTCCTATATAGTCGATTCGAACCAGCACCAAAGCTAGATTTGCATTATATACCTTCTTTAAACCAACCTATACAAGATCTAAGTTATATAGTTAAATTACAGCCTAACCTTAAAGATTTTACTTATAAAGGAGAGGTAGAGATACGGTAAACATTAAATATATGTAATTTAATATTCTAATTAGTTTATATAAAGGTTTAAAGCTAAGAGTCAACTTTGGGAACTGATCCTTAATTCAAAGAAATTGAAAACTGAAGGCAAACTTTTAAGCATTGATGGGAAAGATTTTTCTAAATATTTAAGACAAAAGTAAGAAATATATTTAAAAGTTTTCATTATTTATTTCACTGTAGGAGAATTTTTAACGAAAGATTAATAAAGAGAGATCTAGTCGTTTATAAATTCAACCAAGAAGCTGAAAAGGATAGCAATGTTACTTTAATTATAGGTTTCTCTGGTATAATCAACGATAACATGGCTGGCTTCTATCGAAGTAATTATACTAATGAAATTACTGGAGTTAAAGAGTAAACTTCAAAAGCTATTAATTTCTAAATTATTATATCTAGGTTTTTGGTATCAACTCAAATGGAACCTGCACATGCACGTACAGTATTCCCTTGTATTGATGAAGTAATTTTATGAACTTTTTAAAGCTCTAATTATCATTTAAGCCAGAAGCAAAGGCTACATTTAAACTTATTATCGATATCCCCAATAGATTTGACGTTATATCAAATACAGTAGTGCAATCAACAATTTTTGAAGCTGAGGACTTGGCTATTAACCACAAACGAGTTTTTTTTTTTGAAACATTGCCCATGTCTACTTACTTGTTTGCCTTCGCTATTGGTAAATTCGACTACGTTGAATCAGAATTATACGATTCCGATTTAGACTCTACAGTGAAACTACGAGTTTATACGACTGAAGGTTTAGCTACACAGGGTGAGTTTGCATTGGATGTAGCTATAAAAACGTTAGATTTGTTCCGTAAAATTTTCGCCTTACCTTATCCGATGACCAAATTAGATTTGGTTGCAATACCCGATTTCGATGCTGGTGCTATGGAAAACTGGGGGTTAATCACGTTCCGACCCAACTTGTTACTTTTCAACCCTACTTTAAGCACTCTAGCTACCAAACAATTGATCGCTTCAGTAGTAGCTCATGAAGTTGCTCATCAATGGTTTGGTAATTTAGTAACTATGCAGTGGTGGTCACATCTCTGGTTAAACGAAGGATTTGCTACCTGGGCTGGCCACTACGCAGTAGATAAACTATTCCCTGAATGGGATTTCTGGACCGAGTTTACGGTATCTTGTACCGAGTCCGCCCTCCTCCTGGACGCTAAAATTACTTCTCACCCGGTGGAAGTAGATGTTGTTGAAGTGGATCAAATCAGTGAGATATTCGACGCTATCAGCTATAACAAGGGAGCTGGATTAATCCGGATGTTGGCCGAGTACGTCGGTGAAGATAATTTCTTCAAAGGTGTACGTACCTACTTGAAACAGTTCGCTTTCCGCAACGCAAGAACTATGGATCTCTGGGCTGCCATCGGTGAAGCTTCCGGTAAAGATGTAGAAACTTTCATGTCTAAATGGACCCGTCAAGTCGGTTTCCCTTTAGTCCAAGTTGAGCACGTAGACGATGTTTTAAAACTCAGTCAACGCAGATTTATAAACCAACCAGATAGAACTATTGAATACCTCAGCCACAAGTGGACGATCCCTCTAAAAGGTACTACCGCTATAGAACACGTAGATATAGTTGAAACTTTGGATACCCAACATAAATTAGTTTCCAAATTTCCGGGAGGCGTGTACAAATTGAACTACAACTTTACTAGCCTTTACCGGGTTCAGTACGATACTTCTCACTTAGACCTGATTATCTCGGTGTTGACCGAGGACATCAACGCGTTCAGCGTATTGGACAAAATTAACTTGATATCCGATGTAGCCGCACTCTCCAAAGCACAGGTATACCGAACTGTCAAGATGCTGGAGTTGTTTAAAGCATTCAAGAAGGAGCGCAACTACTACGTGTGGAAACAATTAATTGCTCACCTCGACCACTTCCAACAGGTGTGGGATAACCAGCCTGATCCCATCCCCGCTCGCGTCAGATCCTTCAAGTTAGACTTATTTACCGATCTCGTTGCCGAGTTGGGATGGGAACCCAGTGATACCGAGACGGAGCAGACTCAAATGCTACGCGCCTTAGCTATCTACCATGCAGGTACTGCCGGTGATATCTTGGTTGCTGAACAAGCTCGATTCCGATTTGAAAGAATGGTTGAGGCCAACCGTCTCGATAACGTAGTGGATCCCAATCTAATTCAAGCTGTACTTGTCGTCACGCTTATGCAAGGTAAAGCGGAGGACTACCAAAGGGTCAAGAAATTCTACCTGGACACCACCAATCCCGATCAGAAGCTTACCGCACTGACTGCGTTGGGTAGTGTCGCTAATGAGAAGCTGCTCCGTGAGACTTTGGCGTTCTGTATCGGCCCAGAAGTGCGTCCTATGGATCTAGCTAGATGTATCAATGGTGTCAGCCGTAACTGTGACGGTAGGGAGATATCGTGGTATTTCTTGAAAGCGAACTGGGACGATCTGTTCGTAAAGTATGAACAAAATTTCCAGACGTTAGGCCAGCTCCTTCAAATCACCGTAGGTAGAATAGCCAGCAACAGGATGTTAACAGATTTCGATAACTTCTTCGGGAATAATAATAGGAATAAAGAAGGGTACCAACGTACTTTTGAACAGACCAAAGAAACTATATTGGACTCTCTAAGGTGGATTAAATCGGAAGAAGACTCCATCAAACTCTTCTTCAACGTACTAGACTAGTAGATTTTAACACCAGCTGAGTAGATTTTTAAGAATTTATTAAAACACTCGTCTTACTTCAGTATTTAAATTACCATAAATACATATGTAAGTTCCTTATTTATTTATATTATCAATTTTATAATCATTTAAAAAATTACTTTACATATCCTTCTGAGTATTCCTACTTTAACTAATATATGTGTTATAGATGCAATCATTATAAAGTTAACTAAGCTGTTTTTTACGAATAGGATATTCAAAATCAACAATTTACAAATATATTGATAAAAACCATATTTTATAACGGCAACTATAATAAAGTAAAATACGAGACGTAACGAAAATATAAATTGAAAACATATTTTTAAAGCTCAAATTAACATAAGAAAGTTGATACTCTAATATCAACTTGTATATCTTTTTAATATTTAAAATCCAAGCTTTTAAAATAAATACTCGTTCTCAATAAAAGTACAACTTTACTACAGCATATTAGATAGTTTATCATATTTATAAATTATCTATATAAACTAATAGTTTCCAAGCTATACTATATATGTAGTTCACTTAAACTTTAACATTACATTTGAATTTTATAAGTTTATGTTTAATAACTTAAATAAAAGCATACACAACTTTTAATACTAGCTACTTACCCACAAGTTTATCCGTTAGCTTTGTTTAACTTTATCTACAATTCGTACTTATATATCTAAAGTAAATTAAAATATGGGTACGTACTTACGATGATAAAAGTTGAACAAAGCCATAGATTATCGATTTTCATTTTAGATGAATTATATGATGAAAGAAAATAATATATACTGCTTATAATATCATTCTATATAATAATGGAACTAATATAGGTTATAAGTATGGCTATAGTTTTTTATTACTCCATTTAATGCCAATAAAACTCGCTTCAAAGATTAAAAAAATTCTAAAAAAGATGCATTTAAATCTGAAAGTAAAATTTTAGTTGCTTATAGTTAGAAAAATTTGCAACCACCAAGCTGCTAAAGCAACCAAAAAGTTGAAAAATATTAAATTAATAAAGATTCGATTGCAAAAACCAAAAACTCTTTTGAAGCTAAATTCAAATACTCTCTAATTTTCTTATCGCCGTTAATACCATTATAGTTAACCTTAATGTCTTCTACAGCTCTGTTGTAGAGAGGACCTAATATCGAGTTATGATAGCAAGCTTGTAGGAGTTTGAAAGGTTCTGGAATTTTAAGTAGATGGTAACCGACTACTTCCAAAATCCTACAGAATCCTTCCAGTTCCCATATCTTTGATTTTTCATAAATTTCTATGAAATCGTCAAGAGAAACGACCTTAATAAAATCTACGTCAATTTTGTTGGTGTATAGATGTTCTATTATAAACTTTAAATTTTTAAATTGGATGTCGGAGACTTGTAATGTACCGGTTTCTAGTTCACTTAAATTGGCGTTGAACATAGCTTCAAAGTAGGTAGAAGCAGCTTTTAAAATACTTTTATGGGTATAGATCACTTCATCGATTACACCAGCTTCGTCGAAGTTGTCGACAAAAGTATTTTTACATTTTAACTTTAGATCGGAAGTTATAGCGTCGTTAAATAAAGAATCTATCCTTAACCTATCTGTTACAAAACTGGAAGTGAAAGAATGTAAAGGTTCAAAATTAAATTTAAAAGTATGACATTGTCCAACTGATTTAGGTAATGCGTCGTACTCTATTTTAAAAAATATTAAATAAAAAAGTATATTTATGTATACCGAAAAAAGCTACGTTTTCTAATAAAATTGTATCGGAGCTGTTACCAACTTCATTTTTAGGTAAAAAACTGAAAGTCCGTGTCGTATTTATAGGTGCTAAATAATCAATTAAAAAAGTTAACATTTAGACTATAAAACCTAGTTGAAGTGAACTTGTACTATAACTATTCTGTTCCTGTGGAAGTGAAATTAATGTACAATCGAACATAGTAAGCTTTTTATTTTCTTTGTTATCTTTTATATATACTAATATATACGCTAAAAAGAGTTAAATTTTATATGGATTTAAAAGTATACTTTTGGAATTCCGTGTCTTATAGTTTATATATAAAGAAAATAAATCGTATTTTTTCATCTTAGTTATCGATACTGTATTCGCATCTGTAACATCTGTACTTAAACTTTGGACTGTCATTTATTTTAGAAATTTGGTTGGATAAGGTAAAATTAAAAGTTTAAAGTTTACAAACATTATTTACTTTAGCCTTGATCTATACATTTTTGGAGAAAAAGTAAAAGAATCCAATAAAAAACTATGACGTTGTAAACTTTTAGTTTTATAAGAATTCAGATTTCCTTTTATCATCACCTTTATTTCAAAAAAAACCATTATCAACTTTATAATAAAGAGATGAAATTTCTAATAAATATCTGTTTCCAGCTTCTATTTCTATTGATTCTAGTTAAAAGTTATATCGAAACTGAAAGAGATCATAGTAATTATGCCGTAATCGAATCTTCCAAAGAGTACTTCATTATTTTCATTTCCATACTAATTTTCTTTACCAAATTTTAAACTTACATAGGTATATAAAAGAGCATTTAAATTTAAGTGAAGAGGAGTTTAAAGATAAAGATCAAGTTTATTACTTATTTTATATTATCGATACCAACAAAGATCAGAAGTTAGATGGGTTTGAGATTATTCATTCTATTCATAACTCTCAACTGGAAAAGAAAAATAAAGACAAATCTGGAGCAAGTAGTAACGAAGAAGTTGAAGTCTGGGATTTAGAAAAGTTACAAGAGTGGGCTGACCATGTATTAAAAGAAGATGATATCGATAACGAGTAAGTTTATTTTTTTAAAAAGTTTGCTAAACAGTTCAATTTTGTATAGTGGTTTTATTTCTTTAGGTGAATTCTTAGCTTCACAGGTATACCACCATCAAACTGAAAAATCCGAATTAAACGAATAATTAAACTTAAATTTTTAAAAACATTCTTAACTTTAATTTAATTATTTCTATATTTAAATTTATTCTATCGGTTGTTAAAAGTTCTTTTTACAGCGAAATCTTTTCTTGGTAAATCACCAGGTTTACTACCCAATTTATAGGTTAAATAAGGTAGAGTGAATTGATCCGGTTTGATTTTAGGGAGACCTAAGACTTGTCGGTTGTTGATTAAATTTTCACAATTATCAAAGTAGTAGTGGTATTCGGGTAAAGTGAGGTCGCCTTTCACCATTAGAAAATTCTCTTTAGTTGTATTTGTTAGATTGGTGACAGGAATGGGTGTCAATATATGGAATTTTGATTGCTCTATATCTATAGCTCGGACTAAAGCCATCCCTAGGTATTGGTATTTGGTTATATCGAAGTATTCAAACCGAACTGTATCTACTAGCTTTGGTACATCAACACTATCACTACTTTTATCAGTAGTTTCACTATTACTCTGTGTAGGTGTAGTGGAGTGAGTTAGAAAAGGATCTTTGGGAGCGTAGATAGCGACTAAAGCGCAGTTCAAAGCAAACATCACCTTAGATAGTTTACAGGGGCCGTGTAGCAACCACAATTCGAAGTTTCTCCATCCAATCGGGAGGGGTGGTCGTACAGTTAAGTTAGAAAAGTCCCATCGTAAAGGTAATACGTCGAAGTCAGTATTAGGTTTTAGATGGAGGTAAGAAGATATCATTAAGTTACGTCTACGTACACCAACTGTTTTGTCACTTGCTACATAACTATCTTGCTTGTAAGAAGGTATCTGTAAGTATTCCAAGCAGATATCGATTCCCGAATTATCTCCTATTAGAACTGGAAAGTTGATGGGGATGGATGACGCGATATGATTTAAAATTTCTAGACCTCGACCCTGTACCCACCCACTTGTATTTATCAACAAAGGTAAATTAGGGAAGTTATTCTTCAATTCTTTAAAATCTAAAAATAGTTGATCAATCAATTTTATAGCTAAACCGGGACTGGGTTTAAAGGTAGTTTCACCTAAGTAGTAACACGAAGATGACTGTCGCAGTTGGGTAAAATTTGGACCTAAGTAGTATTTAGTATACATTTTAAATATTTTTTATTTTCTACCTAAAATAGGACGTTTAATTAAATGTAAACTCAACATACCGGGTGGGCTGAACTCAGTTTGGCCTGGATCTAAATTCAAGTAAGCTACATTTTCGTACCTAGTAGAAATTTAATATAGTTCAACAAAATAGGTATACTTGTTCAATAGTGAATTTAAAAGTACTTTTAAAAACGTAGATTTCCCTTGATCTTTATGACCGAATGCAATAACATTTAATTCATTTCCAGTATCTAAATAAATTATAAATAAAATTAAGTATTTCAATATCCACCTGTTTTAAAGTTTAAAATATCTTGAACGATAGTATTGTAGTTGTCTAAGTTAAGAGATGCTATACCGTAAGTAGGTTTAACAACCTACCGAAAGACAAGTTAATATATATATATAAGTAACTGTTACTGGATAGAAACCAGGAATAGGTTCAAATAAAGGCTCGTTTTCCAACTTAAATATATTCTTATAGTTAGGGTGTACGCTACTAACTTTATTGAAGTCAGTAAAACTTAAACTTTCCAAACGTAAAACTGTGTCGTATTTCTTCAACCCATCCCAATTTTTTAACTCTTCAATTAAAGAATTAAGGTTTAATTTATCGTTAGTTTCATCGACATCACAATCTCCCATGAAGCTATCTTTAAAATCAGTATTGACTTCATCTGCAACGATCTTTAATATTGGATGTGTTTTTGCTGAATAAATATAGTAATGCTTCAATTTAGTGGATTTAGGACTCTTTTTGTTATAAGAACTTTTAAGTTGGAAGTTCGATACCGAAGCTGTACCTTTCAATAAACTCACCTTTATACCACCAATGAAGCATATTGACTTGTAGAAAATTGACATTTAGAATCAAAAAATATCTAATATAGTTACTTCATGATTTTTTAAGCCGACCAACATATAATTATCTTTTATAATATACGTTTCAGGTTGAAATTCATAAGTTGATATAGCATCTTTATCTAATTTAGCTCTTGGAATAATAAATTTTAATACAATTAACATTATTTGATAAAATACTTAATGGTTTCTGTAACTTTATGACTACCCAAGTTATTTACTTCATCTAGCTCAGATTCACTAAAAGGTAGTACAGGTGAAGTTAGATTTCCTAACGTTAGTTCTTCATTTAAATTTTTAAGTTGCGGTAATTCTTGTTCTTCATCCATATATTTTAATTTTTAATTTTTTCGATTAGAAACTTTGATCCTTTGCTTGTATAGCTATTAAAAATATTCAATGTTTACTTTTTAATTTTCTTATTGAGAAATTTTTTTAGCTTTTAAGTTTTCCACCACTATCTCTTAAAAGTGTCCTTTTTATTTATATCTAAACAATAATAATAGTAAAATTATATTTTTTCTAGTGTATCTAATAATAGACTATAATAGAATATTTTGATTTGCTTATTTTCATAACTTTGTATCTAAAACCAATGAATATTGCTATTCTTGTTAATTAATTTGATAGCTTAGCAGTGTTCAATTATAAAATTAATAGACCTACCCTTGTTTAGAATCAAACACTCAAAGATAATAAAGCTATTTAGTGAATTATCCAAAATTTAAACTTTGGAATATCTTTTGAAAACCTTAATACACCATGAGCAAAAGTTTTGAATTGGAGTTAGTTGAGGCATTAAATTCGTTTAAAGGAGATTCTTTAGTAGGCTTAGATAAATCTGAAGTAGAAGATAGGTTACTCAGATCACTTTTTGGACTTGAAAATAAGATAAAAGAAGCACTTGAAGATGAAAGTAGTCAAACCTTGATTACCTTACATAGTTTCTATCCTTCAATTTTAGGCATTTTATTCGGTACATTCACTTCAAAGTAAGTTTAAATTGCTCTTTTAGCGAACATATTTTTTAAAATATTGGCTTTTCTTAGAGGTTGGTTACATTACTTTGATCAACTTTATCACAACAAAGATCCTTCGAAACTAAATTTAGAAAATGTACCTTTGATTAAGATGTATGAAGTTCAAGAAAAGCTTCATAACTTACTTGCCTTCATTTTAACTACAGTGAGTAGTAAATTGGATAGAGTTAACAGTTTTTATTATCAAGTGGATACGAAACATTTTCCAGTAAGCTTTTAGTTTATATTATTTATCTAAAACTATTTGCTTTTATTTTAGTCTTTTAAAGATCAGAAACTTTTAAATAAGACTATCTGGTTAAAAACTAAGGGAATCAACAAAGAATCAAAAATTAGTTTATGTTAGTTTTTTGTAATAGGAGCATAAACTGATAATGTTTTTAAATTTATAGCGGCTACGGAATACTACCTCTTTAACTTAATTTACTTCTTTAAGTTTTTAGATAACGACGTAAATTTATATACTATTCTGCTTTTTAAACTTTTATAGAATCAAATTATCCAAGACAAAAAGGACCCTAACAAAAATGATATTTACTTCCAACAGGTCGTCAAAGATATTCATTTTTTCATGGAGGGCATTAATGAAAACCATATAGAAGGCTCAGAAGTAGCTCCTTCATTTATGACGTAAGACTTCTAATAATTTTATTTTTTTTAATAGTTGTCGGTTTAGTAAAGAGGAATCATCTTATTATTTGCTAATTCTCTCCGAATTCTTCGCTGAAGCTTGGCTATTGATCGGTCAAAATAACTTTAATACTGCCATTTCACCACTCAAAACTTTACCTGGAGTAAGCGTAAATATAAATTGTTTTGTAATAACCCATTATGTATTCTTAGCCAAACGAAAAAACGATGGGTCATATCAAGTTAATTGGTGTAGTTCTCAACTGCTTCATCTACCAAGGAAGAAGTTTAGATCCAATAACCAGTGATAAAGCTGGCGAAGCTGATATCTTAAAGTGAGTCGTACAAATATATTGTAACTTACACTGTAAATAGAAATACTTACGTCTACATGGCACCCAAAATTTATAACTACTTTAAGCAGTACTTCAGTGTTGAACCAATTGGTCAAGATTTCATTTTGGTAAATTATTATAACTTTTAAGCTTTAATTAATTTCATAAAAGGTACTTGAAATCTTTTTGTCGTACCTAAAACCCTGGACTTCCGATATCAATACTGATAAACTTATATGGTACCTATTTTTACGCTTAATAGTAGCAGCCGTTTTACTTTTTTAAAATTAGGAAAAATTACATCATGGATAACTTCCTCTTCTACCAGGAGATACCAGCTATTATATTCAGACGCATGTTCGAAGCCGAACTAATCTCACTAACCATCGGTAGTACTTTACATTTTAGAATATCATTAACCCATATTTAGGTCGTACCGAAACCAATAGAAACCTTGAAGAGATGCTCAAATTGATAGTGGACGTACTTTCGGATGACGAATTTAAGATTTTATTTAAAGAGCGTAAGTCTTTGGACATTTAAATTTAGTCTAAATATAAGTAGTGAGTCACAGTCTCTCCAAAAATGTGTCAGTGATCCCTCCTACTGCGTACACGAATTATACCTTTACAGCGCGATTTGAAAATAAAGACGAAATAAGTTCAGTCTATGACTCAGAACGCATCTCTGTCGCTTTAGAGCGACAGTTAGAAAAATTTGAAGAGGAAGGGTTCCAAACCAGCAACTTATTCATCACCAAAGATCCTTGCTTAGTAACTTTTTAGTCTTCCTTAATACTTAAACTCGTTTATAAAATTAGCATGCCGAACTCTACTTCCAGATCCAAAGGCAGATGGAGCACCTTGATCGTAAGTTACCCACCCCCTCTTTCGGTGATCCCAATCCGAACATTCTACCTAAAACTGGTATCTTGGAGGCCGCTTCCAATTGGATCAAAGCATTAGCTCACCCCAAGGAATATACTTGTAATGATTTCCGGCTCCCCAGCCTCTTCCACTCCAGTATTCTCCAAGCTATGCGTAACATCTTCGGAGTAACTTTTTTTTTCTCAAATTAAGCTAATTCGCAATTTTTTACTTTGTTCTAGGAAGCAGTGAAAGAAGAAAATAATACTAGCTACCCGACCAACCACCAAACTGCTACCGCTACTCGAAACTTACAGACTATCACACCCATCCTATGTTATAAGCTACCTTTAGAGGAACAAGATATGTACCGAATGCCGGGCTCTTGGGTAGAGTAGTCACTAAACTTTTCTTGATTTTTTGTCTAAATAGATCTCAACGAAAAGGTACAGACTTTAAAACTATGTATCGTTTTTTAAAAATATGATTAGGTTTATGAAAGTTTATAATGTACTTTTTACTGGACTACTATTACTTGATGTTTGAATGTATATAAATTCTTAGTTTGATTTTATGAAATGTTTAGGTACAAAATACTCTAAATTAGCATAACAGTTAGTATTTTCAGCTACTTTTTTGGTTTTTAAAATCCTTTTTGATGTATTAGACTTGTTTGTTTGTAGATCTCATCCTGTTATAAACTAGCTTTTCTAATCTGGTGGTAGCAAAAGTGTAATATTTAGACTACAGTATAATTTAACTTTTTGAAAAAATAGTTGTAAAAATTTAAGAAATATATAAATAATATTAATAGTAATAAAATTTTAAAACTATATACCCAAAGTTTAAAAAAATAAATTCAAACTATTTTATTTTTAACCTAAATAATATTTACTTAATTTAAATATCTGTTTGAATAAAGCAACAATATATATATGATATTAGAATCTTCAACTAAAGGCTTCTAGTAGGTTCACTTTCTTAAAAAGGAGGAATTTATAATAGCTGAGTGATTAGGCAATCAGAATTTTAATAAAGAGTTAAAATAAAGTATAATATAGAGAAGGAATCTTAAAAAACTAAAAAGGAGTTATATTATAGTTAATATGCTTGCTAAAACTATTACTTTTTATTAAATTAAAGTTTTAGGAATAATTTTCTATAAAAGTATAAATATTTAGCTTTTTATATCTAGAGTAGCTAAAAGAACTATTTAGATCTTTTATCAAAATAAAGAAAAAATATAGAGAATAAAATTAATAAGGTTTTTTTTTAGATACTAATAGTAAAGATAAAGTAGATAAAGTAATTAAAAAAAAATTAAAAAGTATATAATAATTTTATTATTTAAATTTTAATATAATAGCTAGTATTATTAAAAAAATTACTTATTTTAATATAAAAATTACTATTAAAAGTAGTATTTACTTTTATTTTTATTACTTATATACATATATATATTTAGTATATTATATTTTTTAATTAAGTAAAAAAGCTTAAATTTTAAATTTTAGTTATATTTTATTAAATATAAATTTATAATAGTTGCAAAAATATTAAATAAAAGTATAATATTATAATTTTTAAAATAGTTTTTTTAAAAGAATAACTTTAAAAAAAAACTAAATATTATAAAACTTATAAGTTTAAAAAGATTAAATAAAGTATAATATAAAATAAAATTAATAAATAATAGATAAAAAAGCTAAATATCTTTTTTATTAAGAGTTTTTAATAGTAATAAAAAAGGTTTATTAGAATTTTAATTTATTTTTAAAATTTATAGATTTTTTTAATATTATTTTAATATTATTTAAATATTTTTTAGTTTTTATAATATTAAATATATTATTTACTTTTAAATAAATTTTACTAAATAAGTAATAAATTTATTTATTTAACTTTATAGTTTATTTTAATTTATAACTTTAATTTTAACTTTATTTATTTAACTAAACTAGCTATATATTATTATATTATAATTTTAACCTTTAAAGTATACATTTATATTTATTTTAATTTAGTATTACTTATTTAATAAGTAAATTATTTTTTATTAATATTAATGTATTTGTATATATATTTTACTTTTATTAATAATTTATTAAATTTTTAATTTTTAATTTTTAATTATTATTTATATTAATAGTTTGAAATTTATAGCTATTTTTGCTAAATTAATATTTTAAAAAATTTTATTGTTAATTATTTCAAAAAAGTTAAAAAAATTATTTATAAATACTAAAAGTAAAACTAAAATTAATAATAAAATTTATTAAAAAAATAGAATTTTTATTATATTTTTAAATATTTTATTTATTTTATTAGCATTTTTAAATTAGTTTTTTTAATGAAAATTTATTTAAAAATATTTAATAAATAATAAAATAGAAAAAAAATGAAGACTAGTTATTATTAGTATATTTTTAAAAAAATATATATGTTTTAATTTTATATATATGTTTTTTTTATAAAAATATTTTTTAAATTAGTATACTAACTATTAAATTTAAAAAAAAAAAAAAAAAAAACTAAAATAAATAAATAAATATTTTTATTTTTATTAAAAGAAAAAATTTTAATAAAAAAACTTTTAAATAAGATTTATTTTTTTTAAATTAACTAAAAATTATTAGCTTTTAACTTTTACTTTAAAAAAATTTTTATAATGAAAATCTTATAATAGGTGCTATATTAGTAGCTTTTAAATATATTAAAAAGTTAAATATTATTAAATTAAATATTATATTATTATTTAACTATAGTATTAAATTGCTCTATTAAAAATTTAAAAAAATAACTAATTAAATTAAAAAATATATATAAAATAATTATTAAAGTAAATAGATTTATTTTAGCTATTTATATAATAAATAAATTATTTTAGTTTAACTAGCACTAATTAATATACTTATTTAAGTAAATTAACTATATACTTAAATATATTAAAAACTAATATAAGCTATAATTATTTTATATATTTTATAATATTAAATTGAAAGCTAATACTAAATATATATTTTACTAATTTTTATTATTTAACCTTATTTAAATTAATTTTCTTATATAAATTGATTAAATTTAAATTTCTTATTTAATTCTATTTTTTGGTTAATTTTATTAATAAAAGTGATAAATTCAAATATTTTTTGCTAAATAGTAGCTAAATAGCAATTGTAGCAAAACTATATATATTTATATATTTTCAGTCTAAATTAGTGTTATTTACTATAAATATTTTATCTACTTTAAAGAAAAAAATATTGCACCACTTCAAAGAAATGATACTACTTTTGAATAAATATTATATATAATGAATATGAGATATCATGGGCAGTTAAGTAAAAAAAAGTACTTTTTTATCTGAAATACTTGATTTCGAAATATAAACAACATAAAATTTTAAATAAACTAATGATTGGTTTAAAAAAGTTAAAATTTAATGGCCAAAATCTTTTATTATACAATTGATTAAAATTTTCACTTAAGAACTAATAAACCATTCTTTTTTAAGCCCTCTACTCTATACAATATGGTAAGCACTTTTTCGGCTTGAATTATACATCCATCCTGAATTTATCAAAACTGATTTTCGGTTTCAAACATTTTCTAAGATAAAATTTCTAAAAATTAAAATAGGCAAAAGGTGCTCCCACTTCCTCCAGCGGAGGCAAAAATAAGAAGAAGAAATGGTCTAAAGGAAAGGTCAAGGATAAGGCTAACAACGCCGTTATCTTTGAAAAAGCTTCCATGGACAAATTGATGAAAGAAGTTCCTACTTACAAGCTCATTACTCCCTCAGTACTTGTTGACCGTCTTCGTCTTTCTGGTTCTTTGGCTCGTGTTGCTTTACGTGAATTAGAAAGCCAGGGTCTTATTAAATTAGTTTCCAAGCACTCTAGTCAGCAGATCTACAGTAATTTTTACTTATTTAAATTTTGTTTAACATTTTGTTTAGCTCGTGCTACTGCTAACATTGATGCCGAATAAATATAAAATAAAATATTTAACTTAAATATACCAAAAAAGTTATGCAATAAAAAGCAATCCGTAATTATGGTAATCTTTTTCATACTTTTATTTAGAATATTTAGTTTTGATAAATTTTTAATTTTAACTCACCATATTCATTTTTAAATTTAAAATTAAATTTTGGATTTAAAGCAGCTTTCAGTAGTAAATTTCAAATTATCAAAGTATATTATGTTCTTAAAATTTAGAATCTGGATAATTTAATATTATTTCAGATTTCTGATATATTTATATAATCTATGTTTTAATAGTTAAAATATATGGAATTAAAAATAGTCTTATTTAGTTTATTTACTAAAAAAAAGTGTAAACCTTATATAAAGGGTTTATTAAACCCTATTGTGTGACATTGTTTAAATATGCTATTAAATATCTTTACCTCAATTTTTCTGCATCCTTGTTTTTTGACAAAGCTAAAAATTTAGCATCTTCAATAAAAAACTTGTACCATACAGGTATTATAAAAATTGTTGATAAGTGCCATAAAGAATGAGCATCTATTAATCCCATAAACGGTGGGAAATCTAAAAGTTCTAAAGACATAGCTAAAGAAATTAAAATAGCACATTTTGTTGGTTGCCAGCGGTAAGGGTGTATAATTGTAGTAAAAAAGCTATTATAACAGGACCAAGCAATCCAGATTAAGTTGTGGATCATTCCTATAGTGACACCCATGATCATATTGTATTGGTAATCGAAATTGTTGATCATAACTGCTAAATGATAAACATACATAAAAACTCCTCCAAGGGTTAAGGAAGTAATCGTAACTTTATTGTTGGCAAAAGAAAGCTTAAATGTACGAATAACAGCGAAATATAATCCATAAACTAAACTTAAGTATGCTGAAAAATAATCCATTCGCTCAGTAAAGGTATTATCTCTAGCATGAAATACAGTTGACCATATCCATAAGTTTATAGAAATTAAAGCATAAACGAAATAAAGGTAACTGTATACACTTTTATCTCCGACCTCTTTCATTAATTTACGATAATTATAGATATGAGCCCATCCGTTAGCTATTGAAAATAAACATGAAAATAATTCTTGAATTCCAAAAACTCTGTAAAAGGGCCATTTGCCATGAAATTGTTCAACTTTTTCCTTTTTCCGCAAAGTTTCATGGTAAATACTCATCATACATTCATAGTTACAATTCTCTTGGCAACTCCATTTGAAAATTCGCAACGGCAAATACAAATTTTTATAGTAATACTGCTCATCTTTGCAATTCTCATTTCTACAGGTATTGGTACACTCTAAATAGTCGTTGCGCTTGTCGCCACTTGAGCATAAAGTTGTTGTTAAAAATGATAAAAATAACAAGGACAGGAGTTTCATTTTGAAGAAATGCTAATTAATTAAGCATTCAAAACTTAAAATTTTAGCTAAAAGTGTTCTTATAATTTAAAATAAACTGCTTTGTCATGTGAAGAAAAAATAAAAAATAAAGATTTTAATGTGTTAGAATAGCTGAAGAAATAAACAATGATTTCTTTCTTAATAGTGAAAAAATATCTAAGCGAAAGCCCTGTATTAACTGTGAGAAGAAAATCAAATCTTTTTGTTACAGCTGTCATCTTCCAATAGAAGTTTTAGATAAAAATAATCTACCTGAGTTGGAATTGCCGCTTCCTTTAGATATATAAGATGTTTTATTCTGCTTTATTAAATCTCTCAGTATAATACATCCAGGCGAAAATGACAGTAAATTCATAGGAATATATGTAATTTCATTAGCCTTAAAATCAACAATAATAGTAGATTTCACACATCCTATAGATTATTTTAAAACCTCAAAATGCTGTTTACTTTTGTTTCTCGGCCCAGTATTATTTATTGGTATTATGTACCAATTTTTCAATAGGAAGTTTTGAAATTGAACACTTTAAAAAAATAGAAGAATAAAAGTCAGAAACTGGATGATTTATATGATTGCATTGTAGTCATGGAAGGTACTTGGTATCAGGCTTAAAGAATTATTAGAAATTTCTTATCGTTATATCGCATGCAAAAAGTAGCCTTTAGTCAAGATTACACCACCCTATTTTGGAGATTTCAATAAAAGGACAAAATCTATTTAGCTACAATAGAAGCCATATATTTGATATATTATAAACTGATATTACCCCTTAAATTTAGAAAATTAGATAATCACTTATTTTTCTATAAGTTTTTTTACAATTTAATTCAAGGTTACTATAAAGATGAAACTAAATCAAATAGCAGAGTTTTTACAACTAGACATATTAAGGATTACATCAAGGGATAAAGTAAAACTTTGAATTTTTATAGTATTATAACTTTATAACTAAACTATTTATATTTAATTTAATATTCATATAAGCAAAAAAAATATAAAAGGTAAATATAGATATTCATAATTAGAATTATAGGTTTCACCTCATTTTAAACTATCTTTTAAATAAATTTTCAGAGGATTATTAAAAGATTAATAAAATATCTTAAATATTACTCCAAAAATACTAATTATTTTAAATCCTAAAATTATATATAAAGTAGCTATCTTAGTTAAATTATTTATACATTAAAAAATTAAAGAATTTATAATAATATAAAACTACTAAAAAAGTATTTATTATTTACAAATTTATGTATTAAAAATTTAATTAAAGTTATAATTCCAATTTTTTAATTTTTAAAGCCTAATAACCTAAGCACTAAATTTATAAAAATTTATTAATATAAAAGAGATTAATAAAATAAATACCAGGCTAATTTTTTATAAAAAATTAAGTTAAAATGAAGTAAATAAATATATATATATATAAGTAAATTATTAAAGAAAATAATATAATATATATGTAAAAAATTAAACTTTTATTTTCTAATTAAATAATTATATACTTTTTATTATATTATACTATCTAGCAAAAATAATAAATATAGTTTTTACAACTTTAAAAAATAAATAATAACTTATAAATTAAAATATTTTACTAAATATTTTAACTAAAAATAATATAAATTTTAATATAATATATTTATTTAGTTTTGATTATCTATTAAAATATTTAAGTTAAAAGTATTAGCTTTAAAATTAAAATTATTTTTTTTAGTTAAATATAATAAAGTTAATATACTAATTAATAATATTTTAAAATGTTTAATAAAATAATAATAATGTATATTAAAATATAAAACTTATAAGTTTAAAAAACAGAAAATTTAGTTAGAAAAGCTAAATAAAGTATAATTTAATATAAAGTAACAAGAAAAAAAATATTTCTACTACTTTTATAAATTTTTACTAGTAATTTAATTAAAAAAAATAAAGCTTTAAAAAATATATATACTTATTTTTTAAAAACTATATAGCTATAATAGCTAGTTAAATATACTTTTATATTTACTTTATAGTAACTTTTAGTAATATTAAAAATAAATTACTAATTATTAGAAAAACTAAAAGTAGAATTATAAAAGTAAAAATAAATTTTAAAATTTATTTTTTATTTTTTATAGACTTTTTATTTACTTTAATAATATTTTTTAGCTTTTTTTTTATATAAAAATTTTATTATATTTTAAAATATTATTTAAAAATAATAAATAAATAATAAAAATAATATTTTTTTTTAGATTTAGATTTATAATTAGTTATTTTTAATATTTTTTTTAAATTTATAAAAACTTTAGCTTTTTTAGTATAAATGTGACATCACAAGCTTTGTCACCTAGCTCACCTAACTGAGCCTCATTGATATCCATTTTTTT